>WNGS01008896.1:0-25700 GCA_020271785.1 Procambarus virginalis
GGGGTGTTGGACTGTGAACACTCACTATAGGGGGTGTTGGACTGTGAACACTCACTACAGGGTGGTGTTGGACTGTGAACACTCACTACGGGGGTGTTGGACTGTGAACACTCACTACAGGGGGTGTTGGACTGTGAACACTCACTACTGGGAGTGTTGGACTGTGAACACTCACTACTGGGGAGTGTTGGACTGTGAACACTCACTACAGGGAGTGCTGGACTGTGAACACTCACTACAGGGAGTGCTTGGACTGTGAACACTCACTACTGGGGGTGTTGGACTGTGAACACTCACTACAGGGGTGCTGGACTGTGAACACTCACTACTGGGAGTGTTGGACTGTGAACACTCACTACTGGGGTGCTGGACTGTGAACACTCACTACAGTGGGTGTGGACTGTGAACACTCACTACAGGGGGTGTGGACTGTGAACACTCACTACAGGGGGTGTTGGACTGTGAACACTCACTACTGGGAGTGTTGGACTGTGAACACTCACTACTGGGAGTGCTGGACTGTGAACACTCACTACTGGGGTGTTGGACTGTGAACACTCACTACAGGGGGTGTTGGACTGTGAACACTCACTACTGGGAGTGTTGGACTGTGAACACTCACTACAGGGGTGTTGGACTGTGAACACTCACTACAGGGGGTGTGGACTGTGAACACTCACTACTGGGAGTGTTGGACTGTGAACACTCACTACAGGGGGTGCTGGACTGTGAACACTCACTACTGGGAGTGTTGGACTGTGAACACTCACTACAGGGGAGTGCTGGACTGTGAACACTCACTATGGGAGTGTTGGACTGTGAACACTCACTATAGGGGGTGTTGGACTGTGAACACTCACTACAGGGGTGTTGGGACTGTGAACACTCACTACTAGGGGGTGTGGACTGTGAACACTCACTACAGGGGGTGCTGGACTGTGAACACTCACTATAGGGGGTGTGGACTGTGAACACTCACTACTGGGGGGTGTGGACTGTGAACACTCACTACAGGGGTGCTGGACTGTGAACACTCACTACAGGGGGTGTTGGACTGTGAACACTCACTACTGGGAGTGCTGGACTGTGAACACTCACTACAGGGGGTGTTGGACTGTGAACACTCACTACTGGGAGTGTTGGACTGTGAACACTCACTACTGGGAGTGTTGGACTGTGAACACTCACTACTGGGAGTGTTGGACTGTGAACACTCACTACTGGGGTGTTGGACTGTGAACACTCACTACTGGGAGTGTTGGACTGTGAACACTCACTACTGGGGGTTGGACTGTGAACACTCACTACTGGGAGTTTGGACTGTGAACACTCACTACTGGGAGTGTGGACTGTGAACACTCACTACTGGGAGTGTTGGACTGTGAACACTCACTACTGGGAGTGCTGGACTGTGAACACTCACTGGGAGTGTGTGGACTGTGAACACTCACTACGGAGTGTTGGACTGTGAACACTCACTACTGGGAGTGTTGGACTGTGAACACTCACTACTGGGAGTGCTGGACTGTGAACACTCACTACAGGGGGTGCTGGACTGTGAACACTCACTACTGGGAGTGTTGGACTGAACACTCACTACTGGGAGTGCTGGACTGTGAACACTCACTACTGGGAGTGTTGGACTGTGAACACTCACTACAGGGGTGTTGGACTGTGAACACTCACTACTGGGAGTGTGGGACTGTGAACACTCACTACTGGGAGTGTTGGACTGTGAACACTCACTACGGGAGTGCTGGACTGTGAACTCACTCACTGGGGGTGTTGGACTGTGAACACTCACTACAGGGGTGTTGGACTGTGAACACTCACTACTGGGAGTGGTTGGACTGTGAACACTCACTACTGGGAGTGTTGGACTGTGAACACTCACTACAGGGAGTGTTGGACTGTGAACACTCACTACTGGGAGGTTGGACTGTGAACACTCACTACAGGGAGTGTTGGACTGTGAACACTCACTACTGGGAGTGTTGGACTGTGAACACTCACTACAGGGGGTGCTGGACTGTGAACACTCACTACAGGGGGTGTTGGACTGTGACACTCACTACTGGGAGTGTTGGACTGTGAACACTCACTACTGGGAGGTGCTGGACTGTGAACACTCACTACTGGGAGTGTTGGACTGTGAACACTCACTAGGGGAGTGCTGGACTGTGAACACTCACTACTGGGAGTGTGGACTGTGAACACTCACTACAGGGGGGTGTTGGACTGTGAACACTCACTACTGGGAGTGGTGGACTGTGAACACTCACTACAGGGGGTGTTGGACTGTGAACACTCACTACAGGGGGTGCTGGACTGTGAACACTCACTACTGGAGTGCTGGACTGTGAACACTCACTACTGGGAGTGTTGGACTGTGAACACTCACTACTGGGAGTGTTGGACTGTGAACACTCACTACTGGAGTTGGACTGTGAACACTCACTACTGGGAGTGTTGGACTGTGAACACTCACACTACTGTGAACACTACTGGGAGTGTGACTGTGAACACTCACTACTGGGAGTGCTGGACTGTGAACACTCACTACTGGAGTGTTGGACTGTGAACACTCACTACTGGGAGTGTTGGACTGTGAACACTCACTACAGGGGGTGCTGGACTGTGAACACTCACTACTGGGAGTGTTGGACTGTGAACACTCACTACTGGGAGTGTTGGACTGTGAACACTCACTACTGGGAGTGTTGGACTGTGAACACTCACTACAGGGGGTGTTGGACTGTGAACACTCACTACTGGGAGTGTGGACTGTGAACACTCACTATGGGGGGTTGGACTGTGAACACTCACTACAGGGGTGTTGGACTGTGAACACTCACTACTGGGAGTGTTGGACTGTGAACACTCACTACGGGAGTGTTGGACTGTGAACACTCACTACTGGGAGTGTTGGACTGTGAACACTCACTACTGGGAGTGTTGGACTGTGAACACTCACTACTGGGAGTGTTGGACTGTGAACACTCACTACTGGGGTGTTGGACTGTGAACACTCACTACTGGGAGTGTTGGACTGTGAACACTCACTACTGGGGGGTTGGACTGTGAACACTCACTACTGGGAGTGTTGGACTGTGAACACTCACTACTGGGGTGTTGGACTGTGAACACTCACTACTGGGAGTGTTGGACTGTGAATACTCACTACAGGGGGTGCTCGACTGTGAACACTCTCTACTGGAGTGTTGGACTGTGAACACTCACTACTGGGAGTGTTGGACTGTGAACACTCACTACTGGGAGTGTTGGACTGTGAACATTCACTACTGGGGGTGTTGGACTGTGAACACTCACTACAGGGGGTGCTGGACTGTGAACACTCACTACTGGGAGTGTTGGACTGTGAACATTCACTACTGGGGGTGTTGGACTGTGAACACTCACTACTGGGAGTGTTGGACTGTGAACACTCACTACAGGGGGTGCTGGACTGTGAACATTCACTATTGGGAGTGTTGGACTGTGAACACTCACTACTGGGAGTGTTGGACTGTGAACACTCACTACTGGGAGTGTTGGACTGTGAACACTCACTACTGGGAGTGTTGGACTGTGAACACTCACTACTGGGAGTGTTGGACTGTGAACTCTCACTACTGGGGGTTTGGACTGTGATCACTCACTACTGGGAGTGTTGGACTGTGAACACTCACTACAGGGGGTGCTGGACTGTGAACACTCACTACTGGGAGTGTTGGACTGTGAACACTCACTACTGGGAGTGTTGGACTGTGAACACTCACTACTGGGAGTGCTGGACTGTGAACACTCACTACTGGGAGTGTTGGACTGTGAACACTCACTACTGGGAGTGTTGGACTGTGAACACTCACTACAGGGGGTGTTGGACTGTGAACATTCACTACAGGGGGTGTTGGACTGTGAACACTCACTACAGGGGGTGTTGGACTGTGAACACTCACTACTGGGAGTGTTGGACTGTGAACACTCACTATAGGGGTGGTGGACTGTGAACACTCACTACTGGGAGTGTTGGACTGTGATTACTCACTACAGGGGAGTGCTGGACTGTGAACACTCACTATAGAGGGTGTTGGACTGTGAACACTCACTATAGGGGGTGTTGGACTGTGAACACTCACTACAGGGGGTGTTGGACTGTGAACACTCACTATAGGGGGTGTTGGACTGTGAACACTCACTACAGGGGGTGCTGGACTGTGAACACTCACTATAAGGGGTGTTGGACTGTGAACACTCACTATAGGGGTGTTGGACTGTGAACACTCACTATAGGGGGTGCTGGACTGTGAACACTCAATATAGGGGGTGTTGGACTGTGAACACTCACTACAGGGGGTGCTGGACTGTGAACACTCACTACAGGGGGTGTTGGACTGTGAACACTCACTATAGGGGGTGTTGGACTGTGAACACTCACTACAGGGGGTGTTGGACTTTGAACACTCACTACTGGGAGTGTTGGACTGTGAACACTCACTATAGGTGGTGTTGGACTGTGAACACTCACTACTGGGAGTGTTGGACTGTGAACACTCACTATAGGGGGTGTTGGACTGTGAACACTCACTACTGGGAGTGTTGGACTGTGAACACTCACTACTGGGAGTGTTGGACTGTGAACACTCACTACTGGGAGTGTTGGACTGTGAACACTCACTACAGGGGGTGTTGGACGGTGAACATTCACTACTGGGAGTGCTGGACTGTGAACACTCACTATAGGGGGTGTTGGACTGTGAACACTCACTACTGGGAGTGTTGGACTGTGAACACTCACTACAGGGGGTGGTGGATAGTGAACACTCACTACTGGGGAGTGTTGGACTGTGAACACTCAGTCCAACACCCACTATAGTGTCCTTCAATATCTTTAACCTGTATGCTTCTAGTGATAAGTTTAATTATGCTGACCTTCCTATCTGTATTCAGACTGAGCCTAGCATCATTATAGGTGATTATAACGCTAGGCATAGAAATATTGGTAATTCACAGTTCAATAATCATATCGGCCACCAACTGTTGTCACTATTAGGTAGTTACGATGATGCACAGATTGTGGGTGACCATGAACCGACGCATATCTACGGAGGTATTCTTGATCTATGTCTCCGTGTCAACGTCTCCCACACCGTGTGTGCCTCGTCAATAGTGCCAGATATGGCGTCTGATCATCTGGCCATATTAGCCACTGTAAGCATTGGCAGCTCTATCCTCCCCGGAGGAATGTTCAAGCGGAAGAAGCTGGCTCAACCTATCCATCAACGAGACAATTTTGTTGCTCATGTGTCAGAATGGTAGAGTTCATCTGAGTCTTCTTCGGTTGACGTTTATTACAATGAACTCACAACAGTTTATAGAATCCGGTCGGGAGGGAGCGGTCGGCCAAGCGGACGGCACACTGGACTTATGATCCTATGGTCCCGGGTTCGATCCCGAGCGCCGGGGAGAAACAATGGGCAGAGTTTCTTTCACCCTATGCCCCTGTTACCTAGCAGTAAAATAGGTACCTGGGTGTTAGTCAGCTGTCACGGGTTGCTTCCTGGGGGTGGAGGCCTGATCGAGGATCGGGCCGCGGGGACACTAAAACCCCGAAATCATCTCAAGATAACCTCAAGATAATCACTTGATCCATCGTCCAGGCTACGTAACCCAAATTAAATTGGTAATAGCAATTATGCCAAATATAATGATTCCAAATTACATGCACTAAAACGCACTGCCAGAAGAATTGGACTAGCTTATAGAAGGACCCGCACTGCTGAAATGCTTAAGCTCTTTCAAACGGCTCTGGCAGAGGCCAGGGAACGTATGGTAGAGCTGAGGCAGACAGACTGGGAAACTTTTGTCAGTGGTCTCAATTCTCACACGCCACTAAGTCGAGCATGGAAGGATATCAACAAGATCAAAGGGGAAAATACTTTAAAAATTGCGCACCCTAATCCTCTGCACAGAGCAAATGAGCTTGTTGATGCTTGGGCCACCACCTCCAGCTTTGACAGTCTTCCTCTACCCGAATGAATTAAGTAACAGATATGCTCATAGAGCAAGGCTTCTTGACTTCATGCGTCATCAAGAGGATGACTGTGACATGCTTCTTACTGAATACGAACTAGACTCTGCTCTACATAAAGGCAAAGCTACATCACCCGGGGAGGATGGAGTTACTTACGGCATACTGCGAATGCTTCTGTTAGTGCCAGGAAATTCAAGCAATTCCTTTGCTTGAATTGTATAATTGATAACTATAATTCATTAGGTCGGGGGACACAATGCCAGAGTGTATTCATACACTTTAGGCTTTTAGGCCCCCCCCCCCCCTTCCAAAGGTTGAATTACTGACCCCGACAAGCTGACTAACTCCTGCATACTTACTTATTGCTAGGTGAACAGATAAATTAGGTAAAAGGAAATGTGCCTAACCATTTCTGTCCCGCCCGGGGTAATATGAGCTATGTAACTGGGGAGCTTCCAAAGTCATGGACCAACAGTCTAATTATTCTCATTCCTAAACCTAACCAGCCGAGTGCTTTTCGCCCAATCTCCGTCACTAGTTGTCTCTGTAAGTGTCTTGAGAGGCTGGTTCTCAACCGTCTCCTTTACAGAATTAGTAACATGTTGTCTCCCAGATATATGGCTTTACGCATGGAAAGAGTGTACATCACTGTATTACCACATTCCTCACCCTGCATACTGAGATCTTGAGGTTATCTTGAGATGATTTCGGGCCTTTTAGTGTCCCCGCGGCCCGGTCCTCGACCAGGCCTCCACCCCCAGGAAGCAGCCCGTGACAGCTGACTAACACCCAGGTACCTATTTTACTGCTAGGTAACAGGGGCATAGGGTGAAAGAAACTCTGCCCATTGTTTCTCGCCGGCGCCTGGGATCGAACCCAGGACCACACTGATAGATCATATACAACTTTCCTAGATCTTAAGTCAGTCTTTGACATTGCTAACCCACACGTCATTCTGAGCGAACTTGCTAAAATGAATGTCGAGTGATGACTCCTTAGTTAAATAAGGGGTTGTCTATCCAACAGGATGTTATCGGTACTGTTCCAAGGGCATCGAGTGCAACGGGAGGTTTTGAACTTGGTACTCCACTGAGAGGTGTCCTCAGTTCTACTCTGTTCAATGTGTTAATCAATACACTCCTAAACTCAGTAACTAGAAACCCCAGCGAACACATCATTAGCTATGCGGATTTCATACTGATCCACACCAATGGGTATACCAACAACCAAAATGTTCTGAACTATATTGCACACATGTCAGGAACTAGGCTTAGTCATCTCAATTGAGAAAACAAAGATCGTGAACCGACGCCCACCCAGGCGGGGTGGGCCCGTTCGCAAAATGCAGCTGCATGATGGCTCTCTGCTCGACTATGTAACCAGATACAAATACCTTGGTCTTGAAGCTCCACTGTACCGCAATGTTGTAGCCAGACTGGGTCGCCAATGTAGAGAGAGGCTCCGTGCTCTCAAGGCTGTGGCAGGCTACCATCCAAGCTATGGTGCAAATGTGAGAATTGGCAAAATGATGTATCTCTCATATATTAGTTCTCTGATTATGCTGCACCCATGCTTGCCCTAGTGCCTGAGAGAATGCTTGGAGGGCTGAAAAAGATGCAAAGCGATGCCATGAGGATTATCCTTGGATGCCCCCGTACAACTAAATTACAAAACATGAGGAAGGAACTGAATATTTCTTGTGTAAATGATCGTATCACTGAAATTAATGCTTTAATTGGTTTCAAGATGATTAGGCTAACCCACCCTAACCGCTGCACTGAAGCCCTCCAAGCTCTTGACGGTCAGCATCCATCCAAATTACCAAAACCGCCACTGTGCTCAGAATGTATACTATTCATCACCTCTACCAAGAGAGACAACAACGACACTTTCCTGCCCCATGGGAGATCACACCTTTCCAAATTACTGTCCCCCCCTTTCCCACCCAAGAAGCTGATTAAAGAACCGGCCTTGCTTCGACAAGAAGCAAAGTACAATGCCTTAAGCCAAATTGATGCTTTAGTCAGAGAGCGCTCCCTATCCCAGATTATTTACACTGATGGATCCTTGCATCAGTCCCATGGTGCAGCTGGAGGTGCAGTTGTTGTGACAGGGAGAGATGGTTCCTTCTCCCATGAGTGTGGAGCGCGTCTAAGTAACTGGGCCTCCACAAGCATAATTGGTTGCCATAATCCTTGCACTCGAGCGCGTATATGAATCCAAAGTTGAGACGCTAATTGTAAATGACTCCTTGTCATCCTTGACTGCCCTCAGCTCCCCAAGGCATAACTGTGACGTGCTTATCTCTGAAGCTAGACACAGATATAATGAAATAATCAATGATCGAGTCAGAGTCTGTCTTCTGTGGATTCCTTCCCATATTGGTCTCCGAATGCATGATAGAACTGATGAGTTGGCCAAGACTTTTGCTCGTAAAGAGGGGAATTGATAACCATTTTGGACTGCCTTTGTTTGTTTATTTGTAAGTTTGCTTACTGTTGGTGAAGCCTGCACACGACTGTCAAGCAGCCGCCCAGTTGGGTGGGCGTGGAGCACATGACTGTGAAGCTGCCGGGATGGGTATGAGGTGCAACGCCGCCCACGAGATGGGTATGGGGTCCACCACCACCTTCGGGATGGATATGGGGTCCACCACCGCCCACGGGATGGGTGTGGGGTCCACTACCGCCTGCGGGATGGGTATGGGGTCCACCACCGCCCACGGAATGGATATGGGGTCCACCACCGCCCACGGGATGGATATTGGGTCCACCACCGCAGATGGGATGGGTATGGGGTCCACCACCGCCCACGGGATGGATATGGGGTCCACCACCGCCCACGGGATGGATATGGGGTCCACCACCGCCCACGGGATGGATATGGGGTCCACCACCGCCCACGGGATGGGTATTGGGTCCACCACCGCCCACGGGATGGGTATTGGGTCCACCACTACCCACAGAGATATGGGGTTCATACTGAAGAAAGCAATAGTAACAGTAGCCATAACATATATTCCTAAACTGTCAGCATACATTTGTTATGGTTGCTGTCACGATCATAAAACAGATGGTGTTTTATTGATACCTGGTTGATGGGGTTCTGGGAGTTCTACTTCCCAAGCCCGCCACGAGGCCAGGCTTGACTTGTGAGAGTTTGGTCCACCAGGCTGTTGCTTGGAGCGGCCCGCAGGGCCACATACCCACCACAGCCCGGTTGGTCCGGCACTCATGCAGGAACATGAAAAAGTTGACGCCCTTGCTAAGGCTGCAGTAAATAAAGACAGTATTGAACGGAATCTTGAGTTATCAAATAGGTCCCTTAAAAGTGTCATTAGACGAGAACTCATGGAAGGATTTGAAGAAAGTAGAACAGTGCAAACTGGAACTAGCAGGTCCATTGTTCATCACAATGAAATGTGTGAAGTAAAACATGTGTATGGGGCAAGTAACAAAGTCAGTAGACTAACAGATGTTGTCACAGCTCGTATAAGACTTAGCTACAAGTATCTCTGGCAGTTCGGCTTCCAGATGAAGTAAAGTATAAAGTGTGTGGACAAAGACAGGGACACACTCGAACACTATATCTTGGATTGTAGTAACATTGAGCCATTTAGAGATAAATCTAAGCTCACTCTGTATGATATGGCAACCTATCTTATTACCATGGATAAATTACCTGAAATCCTTGCACTGTATCCACATTTCGCTTCCAGTAGATGAACGACATATGAGATTCAGAAACAAGTAGTGTACTGTGAGGACTAATAATAAACAGAAGCTCCCCTATGACTCTGTAATATCCCCATTGGTCAAACTATTATGTATTAGCGATAAGACCTACCATTAATGTATGATGACTTACTGTAAATATGTAGCTCTTGAAATAGCACTTTCTCTGTAACTAGCTGACATTGTAACTATAAGGTGTAAATGATAGATGAAATTGTTTATATAATAATCTAAGATGAGGTCTGATAAAGACCTTTTGTGCCCTCTGTAATGCTTTTGCGCTACCGCTCACAGGATGAGTATGGGGTGCACAATAAACTAACCGCCTTCGGCAGCAACAAATCAAAATCCTTGGAGGAAACAATCTAGTTTCCTCTTGAAGATGTCCACTGTTGTTCCGGCAATATTTCTTATGCTTGCTGGGAGGACGTTGAACAATCGTGGCCTCTGATGTTTATTCAGTGTTCTCTGATTGTGCCTATGGCACCTCTGCTCTTCACTGGTTCTATTCTGCATTTTCTTCCATATCGTTCACTCCAGTATGTTGTTAATTTACTGTGTAGATTTGGGACCTGGCCCTCCAGAATTTTCCACGTGTATATTATTTGGTATCTCTCTCTCGTCTCCCTACTAGTGAGTACATTTGAGGAGCTTTGAGACGATCCCAATAATTTAGGTGTTTTATCTCATCTATGCGTGCCGCATGTTCTCTGCATTCCCTCTATTTCAGCAATCTCTCCTGCTCTGAAGGGGGAAGTGAGCACTGAGCAGTACTCAAGACGGGACAACACAAGTGACTTGAAGAGTACAACCATTGTGATGGGATCCTTAGATTTAAAAGTTCTCGTAATCCATCCTATAATTTTTCTGGCTGTCGCAATATTTGCTAAGTTATGCTCCCTGAACGTTAGGTCGTCAGACATCATTATTCCCAAATCCTTGACATGCTGTTTTCCTACTATGAGCAGATACGATTGTGTTTTGTACCCTGTATTATATTTCAAATCTTTATTTTTGCCCTATCTGATTACCTGGAATTTATCACTGTTAAACATCATGTTATTTTCTGCCCAGTCGAAAACTTTGTTAATATCTGTTTGTAGTTTTTCAATGTTTTCAGCAGAGGTAATTTTCATGCTGATTTTTGTATCATCTGCAAAAGATGATACAAAGCTTGTAATTTTGTCTATATCTGATTTGAGAATAAGGAACAGCAGTGGTGCAAGGATTGTACCTTGAGGTACAGAGCTTTTAACGGCACTTGGACTCGATTTTATTTGACTGACTGTTACCCTTTGTATTCTGTTCGAGAGGAAATTAAGTATCCAGCGTCCCACTTTACCAGTTATTCCCATTGACTTCATTTTGTGTGCAATCACTCCATGGACACATTTGTCGAATGCCTTTGCAGTCAGTGTATACAACATCAGCATTCTGTTTTTCTTCTAATGCCTCAGTGATTTTGTCGTAGTGATCAAGTAGGTGTGAGAGGCATGATCTTCCCGTTCTAAATCCATGTTGGCCTGGGTTGTGGAGGTCATTGGTTTCAATGCAGCTTTAACTTCCGTCTTAAAACTCACCAAATAGATCGTGCTAGACCAACGGAGATAATACAATATTGAATCAATTAAAAAGCAATAATAATTCCATACCACTACGATGATAAGCACTCCACATTATAATATTTTGACTGTTAATTGTCGTAGAATAATGACGGTGTATACGTGGGAGACGGTGTACACGAGGGAGACGGTGTACACGAGGGAGACGGTGTTCACGTGGGGGACGGTGTACACGAGGGAGACGGTGTACACGAGGGAGACGGTGTACACGTGGGGGATGGTGTACACGAGGGAGACGGTGTACACGAGGGAGACGGTGTACATGAGGGAGACGGTGTACACGTGGGGAACGGTGTACACGTGGGAGACGGTGTACACGTGGGGGATGGTGTACACGTGGGAGACGGTGTAAACGTGGGAGACGGTGTACACGTGGGGGACGGTGTACACGAGGGAGACGGTGTACACGTGGGAGACGGTGTACACGAGGGAGACGGTGTACACGTGGGAGACGGTGTACACGTGGGAGACGGTGTACACGTGGGAGACGGTGTACACGTGGGAGACGGTGTACACGTGGGAGACGGTGTACACGTGGGAGACGGGGTACACGTGGGAGATGGGGTACACGTGGGAGACGGTGTACACGTGGGAGACGGTGTACACGTGGGAGACGGTGTACACGTGGGAGACGGTGTACACGAGGGAGACGGTGTACACGTGGGAGACGGTGTACACGTGGGAGACGGTGTACACGAGGGAGACGGTGTACACGTGGGAGACGGTGTACACGTGGGAGACGGTGTACACGTGGGAGACGGTGTACACGTGGGAGACGGTGTACACGTGGGAGACGGGGTACACGTGGGAGACGGGGTACACGTGGGAGACGGTGTACACGTGGGAGACGGTGTACACGTGGGAGACGGTGTACACGTGGGAGACGGTGTACACGTGGGAGACGGGGTACACGTGGGAGACGGTGTACACGTGGGAGACGGTGTACACGAGGGAGACGGGGTACACGTGGGAGACGGTGTACACGTGGGAGACGGTGTACACGAGGGAGACGGTGTACACGTGGGAGACGGTGTACACGTGGGAGACGGTGTACACGTGGGAGACGGTGTACACGTGGGAGACGGGGTACAAGTTGGAGAAACTGACAGGAATAAAAGGTAAGGTGCTCCAGTGGATAAGGGAGTATCTAAGCAACAGGAAACAGCGAGTAACGGTAAGGAGGCAGACGTCAGAGTGGCGAGATGTCACCAGCGGAGTCCCACCGGGCTCTGTACTTGGACCCATCCTGTTTCTAATATATATGTAAATGATCTCCCAGAGGGTATAGACTCAGTCCTCTCAATGTTTGCTGATGATGCAAAATTTTGAGTAGAATCAAGATAGATGGAGACAGCGACTACAGGACGACCTAGACAAACTGGAGGAATGGTCTAGAAAATGGCTACTAAAGTTTAACTCAGGTAAGTGCAAAGTAATAAAATTAGGCGAAGGGAGCAGAAGGCTGAACACAAGGTACAATCAGGGAGGTGAAATCCTTCAAGAGTCAAGTAGAGAGGGTTGGATTTGCAGGGGGTTGATATCACACCGAACCTGTCCCCAGAAGTCCACATCAAAAAGATATTATCAGCAGCCTATGCTAGATTAGCCAACATAAGAACTGTCTTCAGAATCTTTTGAAAAGGAACCTTCATACCCTTGTATATCCCATATGTCATAACAATTCTGGAGTATGCAACTCCAGCCTGGTGTCCATATCTAGTTAAGCACAACATAAATTTAGAGAAGATTCAGAAGTATGCCACCAGACTAGTCTCAGAACTGAGAGGTATGAGTTACGAGGAAAGGGTACTGGAATTAAACCTCAAGTCCCTGGAGTGAGACATGATCACCACCAACAAAATTGTCAGAGGAATTGACACGGTGGACAAAGACAAACTATTTTGCAAAGGTAGAATACGAACATAGGGACACAGGTGGAAATTTAGTACTAAAATGAGCCACAGTGTCAGTAGAAATAAATTTTCAGTGCCAGAGTAGTTAACAAATGGAATGCATTAGGAATTGATGTGGTGAAGGCAAACTCCATAGACTGTTTCAAATGTAGAGCCTCATAGCTTTTTACAATTGATATTCCCACACTACCTGACGAAGCCGTCATTTGTTATGCCGATGACATTTGCATTGTTGCAAATTCCCAAACTAGACTGCAAGCTCTACTTGATTCATTCGCTGCTAAAAGCATTGAATGTGGTCTTGTTATCTCTATAACTAAATCCAGAGTTCTCCATCCCCAAGAGAAAACTCACGTCCCTATAACTTTCAAGGTCAACAACATGAACATTGAAACGTGTAGGCAGCACAAATACCTCAGAGTTGGTATCAACAGTGGCATTGTAAATGATCTACACCGTAGGTTAAAAGAAAGACTAAAACCATTGAGAACACTTACTGGTAAGAATATTGGTATCAATATTAAGTATGCTAGACTATTCTATATGATGTTCGTTAGATCTCTCGTTGATTATAATGCTCTGCACTTAATTAATTTCCCCTCCTCTGTGTTGGACAAACTTGAAGTAGTACAGAATGAGGCCATGAGGATAATTCTTGGTGCCCCAAGATGCACAAGAATCATCAACATGCGGGAAGAACTGAAGCTTCCAACCATACTAGAGAGAATAATGCAAGTCAACACCACATTTTGCCTTAAAGTTATGAGAGACCCTACATCTCCTGCATTGCTCAGAGACAAATTATTTAGTGCTGTTAACACCCTTTTGACTGGTGCCGACATACCAACTCACTCCTTTTATGATAATTGGCTGAGAAACAATGCTTACAATCTCCTCATACTTAACATTCCTTTTAAGTGCAATCTACCTGTCTCTGATATTCCTCTTTATCTGTACCCCACCATTCAAATATCATACACACCTGTCACCAAGAAAGATAATGAGAATCTTGCTCTTCTCAAAGCTGTCACTCTTGAAACAATTGCCTCCTCCATCGAGAGTTTAAGATCTCACGAGCACTGTGTCTACACTGACGGCTCAGTCCAATCCTCTACTGGACGGACTGCAGCGGCATGTAGGTTTTATAAAAATAATATTTGCACAAAGACTGTCAGTCTCAGGTTAAACAACTGGCTGACCTCCACACAAGCAGAACTAGCAGCATTACACTTAGCTACCAGTATATTAAAAAACATTGGAGGGGAATAATATTCTGTGATTCAAAGTCTGCTCTTCAAGCAATCGAAAACTTCTCTTGGAAGATCGATAGCAAGAACCTCATACTCCCAATTATAAATGACCTAATTGATGCACAGAGTAAAGGGTCTCGAATTTCCTTTGTATGGATACCTTCACACATAAATATAACCCATCATAATGAGACAGACATTGCAGCCAAATTAGCGTGTAACAAGTTTGAAGTTGAATTAGATCTAGGTATCCCCATCTCTGCTGTCAAAACCGTATTGGTCCAAACATTCAGATCTGATAGGAATTGAATTACTGACTCCCAACGACCTGAAAGAACTAGTATAAAAAGCTATGATTTGTTCAGATCTGAAACATACATCTATGGGCAGCACAAAACGTCCACTAGACTGTTCGACACAGTGGTTGCAAGGATCAGGTTGGGTTACCGTTACCTGTGGCAGGTGGCTGCAGGTGACGGATCTCCCAATCCTGAGCACTCCAGTTGCAAACTCTGTGAGCAGGAACTACGGCACGATCTCCCACACTACATCACTGAATGCCCAGTTATTAGACCTTTCAGACCAGTTGGCATGAGGTACCTGGAGCTTTACAATTATTTTATTCACTCTCGTATTCTTGAAGATATCCTCACAGTGTACCCAATATTTGCCAGTGCAGGCTACTAAACATATGGCCCTGTATGACTAACCATCCTGCGAGATGGGGACTTTTATTACCACTGCTGCCTTATTCACTCTTGTGTTGATGATATCCTCAAAATGCACCGGAGTCTGCCAGTGCAGACTACTTATCACATGCCTCTGTATGACTAACCATCCTGTGTGATGGGGATTTTTAAGCATCAAGTAGCTAGCTTTGTGACACACTGTACTCCCCTTCATATAGTCTAGGGTAGCTGTACAAATGCAGATGTACCTAAATGGGTTAATAAAAGAGAAAAGAAAAAGAAAAAAAGAGCCCTATAGGTTCAGAAACCTGTACATCAGTTGACTGATGATTGAGAGCAGTCCATCCTCCTGTTTTGGTAGTACTTGGAGTAACGGTGACGACTATCGTACATATATTGACGTAACGAGGCAATTAGAAAGTAGAAATCTGTACTATTAATTTGGACAAACCGGAAAAGGTTTTGAATTTATGTTGTAAAGGAAATCAAAACTAACCTAACCTAACCTTCCTAGGCCTAAAACACGTTATCTAGGGCCTAATGTAGTATATATATGTACTATACTAGGCCTAGGAATATTTAAATTAATTTTTAGCTTTATTTTGTTTCGACTCTATAAAGTGAATAGTACCAAACTCTACTACCTAAATGTTCATTATGTCTATGTATAAGCGATGGTCCACATAGTTACAAAAATTACTATACCCACCGGAGGATCGTTTGTTGAGAGGCGGGACCGAAGAGCCAAAGCTCAACCCCCCCCCCTGCAAGCACAATCAGGTTAGTCCACAACAGCAATAACATTGGCACTACGGACACGCTCATCTCCTCAGTCCTAATGTACATAATTCTGTCATAAAATAAATTTTTTTGTTTCAAACTAGACTATATTACTATATTACTGAATACATATATACATATGTATGTATATATGCGTATACATTATACGAATACATATACGTATACATTAGTTGTAGTCCCACGATAAGCACCATATACACACCTGTGGTTGACTCACCATCAAGCACCGTATACACACCTGTGGTTAACTCACCATCAAGCACCGTATACATACCTGTGGTTGACTCACCATCAAGCACCGTATACATACCTGTGGTTGACTCACCATCAAGTACCGAAAACACACCTGTGGTTGGCTCACCATCAAGCACCGTATACACACCTGTGGTTGACTCACCATCAAACACCGTATACACACCTGTGGTTGACTCACCATCACGCACCGTATACACACCTGTGGTTGACTCACCATCAAGCACCGTATACACACCTGTGGATGACTCACCATCAAGCACCGTATACACACCTGTGGTTAACTCACGATCAAGCACCGTATACACACCTGTGGTTAACTCACCATCATGCACTGTATACATACCTGTGGTTGATGGTAGTCACCAGTACCCACCAATCACCAGGATGGCCATTGACGAACTGAACTAAGCAGACAAATTCCAGTTTAAATGAAAAGTTGTATTTGCAACACCATGGCTGGCACAGTGACTAATGGGTCACTCAACACCAATGCTGGCACAGTGACTAATGGTCACTCAACACCATGGCTGCCACAGTGACTAATGGGACACTCAACACTATGGCTGCCACAGTGACTAATGGGACACTCAACACCATGGCTGGCACAGTGACTAATGGGTCACACACACAACACCATGGCTGCCACAGTGACTAATGGGACACACAACATCATGGCTGCCACAGTGACTAATGGGACACACAACACCATGGCTGGCACAGTGACTAATGGGTCACACACTCAACATCATGGCTGGCACAGTGACTAATGGGTCACATACTCAACACCATGGCTGCCACAGTGACTAATGGGACACTCAACACCATTGCTGGCACAGTGACTAATGGGTCACACACACAACACCATGGCTGGCACAGTGACTAATGGGACACTCAACACCATGGCTGGCACAGTGACTAATGGGACACTCAACACCATGGCTGCCACAGTGACTAATGGGACACTCAACACCATGGCTGGCACAGTGACTAATGGGACACACAACACCATGGCTGCCACAGTGACTAATGGGACACATAACACCATGGCTGCCACAGTGACTAATGGGACACTCAACACCATGGCTGGCACAGTGACTAATGGGACACACAACACCATGGCTGCCACAGTGACTAATGGGACACAACACCATGGCTGGCACAGTGACTAATGGGACACACAACACCATGGCTGCCACAGTGACTAATGGGACACTCAACACCATGGCTGGCACAGTGACTAATGGGTCACACACTCAACATCATGGCTGGCACAGTGACTAATGGGACACACAACACCATGGCTGGCACAGTGACTAATGGGACACACAACACCATGGCTGGCACAGTAACTAATGGGATACACAACACCATGGCTGGCACAGTAACTAATTTGTCACTCAACACCATGGCTGCCACAGTGACTAATGGGACACACAACACCATGGCTGCCACAGTGACTAATGGGTCACACACTTAACATCATAGCTGGCACAGTGACTAATGGGACACACAACACCATGGCTGGCACAGTGACTAATGGGACACACAACACCATGGCTGGCAAAGTGACTAATGGGACACACAACACCATGGCTGGCACAGTGACTAATGGGACACACACACAACACCATGGCTGCCACAGTGACTAATGGGACACACAACACCATGGCTGGCACAGTGACTAATGGGACACACAACACCATGGCTGGCACAGTGACTAATGGGTCACATACACAACACCATGGCTGGCACAGTGACTAATGGGTCACTCAACACCATGGCTGGCACAATGACTAATGGGACACACAACACCATGGCTGCCACAGTGACTAATGGGACACACAACACCATGGCTGCCACAGTGACTAATGGGACACTCAACACCATGGCTGGCACAGTGACTAATGGGTCACTCAACACCATGGCTGGCACAGCGACTAATGGGTCACTCAACACCATGGCTGGCACAGTGACTAATGGAACACTCAACACCATGGCTGGCACAGTGACTAATGGGTCACTCAACACCATGGCTGGCACAGTGACTAATGGGACACTCAACACCATGGCTGGTACAGTGACTAATGGGTCACTCAACACCATGGCTGGCACAGTGACTAATGGGTCACTCAACACCATGGCTGGCACAGTGACTAATGGGTCACTCAACACAATGGCTGCCACAGTGACTAATTGGTCACTCAACACCATGGCTGCCACAGTGACTAATGGGTCACTCAACACCATGGCTGGCACAGTGACTAATGGGACACACAACACCATGGCTGCCACAGTGACTAATGGGACACTCAACACCATGGCTGCCACAGTGACTAATGGGACACACACTCAACACTATGGCTGGCACAGTGACTAATGGGTCACTCAACATCATGGCTGCCACAGTGACTAATGGGTCACTCAACACCATGGCTGGCACAGTGACTAATGGGTCACTCAACATTATGGCTGCCACAGTGACAAATGGGTCACTCAACACCATGGCTGCCACAGTGACTACTGGGACACTCAACACCATGGCTGGCACAGTGACTAATGGGTCACTCAACACAATGGCTGCCACAGTGACTAATTGGTCACTCAACACCATGGCTGCCACAGTGACTAATGGGTCACTCAACACCATGGCTGGCACAGTGACTAATGGGACACACAACACCATGGCTGCCACAGTGACTAATGGGACACTCAACACCATGGCTGCCACAGTGACTAATGGGACACACACTCAACACTATGGCTGGCACAGTGACTAATGGGTCACTCAACATCATGGCTGCCACAGTGACTAATGGGTCACTCAACACCATGGCTGGTACAGTGACTAATGGGTNGACTGTGAACACTCACTACAGGGGGTGCTGGACTGTGAACACTCACTACTGGGAGTGTTGGACTGTGAACACTCACTACTGGGAGTGCTGGACTGTGAACACTCACTACAGGGGTGCTGGACTGTGAACACTCACTACTGGGAGTGTTGGACTGTGAACACTCACTACTGGGAGTGTTGGACTGTGAACACTCACTACTGGGAGTGTTGGACTGTGAACACTCACTACTGGGAGTGCTGGACTGTGAACACTCACTACTGGGAGTGCTGGACTGTGAACACTCACTACAGGGGTGTTGGACTGTGAACACTCACTACTGGGAGTGTTGGACTGTGAACACTCACTACAGGGGTGCTGGACTGTGAACACTCACTACAGGGAGTGTTGGACTGTGAACACTCACTACAGGGGGTGTTGGACTGTGAACACTCACTACAGGGGGTGCTGGACTGTGAACACTCACTACTGGGAGTGTTGGACTGTGAACACTCACTACTGGGAGTGCTGGACTGTGAACACTCACTACAGGGAGTGTTGGACTGTGAACACTCACTACAGGGGGTGTTGGACTGTGAACACTCACTACAGGGAGTGCTGGACTGTGAACACTCACTACAGGGAGTGTTGGACTGTGAACACTCACTACTGGGAGTGTTGGACTGTGAACACTCACTACTGGGAGTGTTGGACTGTGAACACTCACTACAGGGGTGCTGGACTGTGAACACTCACTACTGGGAGTGTTGGACTGTGAACACTCACTACAGGGAGTGCTGGACTGTGAACACTCACTACTGGGAGTGTTGGACTGTGAACACTCACTACTGGGAGTGCTGGACTGTGAACACTCACTACTGGGAGTGTTGGACTGTGAACACTCACTACTGGGAGTGCTGGACTGTGAACACTCACTACTGGGAGTGCTGGACTGTGAACACTCACTACAGGGGTGCTGGACTGTGAACACTCACTACTGGGAGTGTTGGACTGTGAACACTCACTACAGGGGTGCTGGACTGTGAACACTCACTACTGGGAGTGTTGGACTGTGAACACTCACTACAGGGGGTGCTGGACTGTGAACACTCACTACAGGGAGTGTTGGACTGTGAACACTCACTACAGGGGTGTTGGACTGTGAACACTCACTACAGGGGTGCTGGACTGTGAACACTCACTACTGGGAGTGTTGGACTGTGAACACTCACTACAGGGGGTGCTGGACTGTGAACACTCACTACAGGGAGTGTTGGACTGTGAACACTCACTACAGGGGGTGCTGGACTGTGAACACTCACTACAGGGAGTGTTGGACTGTGAACACTCACTACAGGGGGTGTTGGACTGTGAACACTCACTACAGGGGGTGCTGGACTGTGAACACTCACTACTGGGAGTGTTGGACTGTGAACACTCACTACAGGGGGTGTTGGACTGTGAACACTCACTACTGGGAGTGTTGGACTGTGAACACTCACTACTGGGAGTGTTGGACTGTGAACACTCACTACTGGGAGTGCTGGACTGTGAACACTCACTACTGGGAGTGTTGGACTGTGAACACTCACTACTGGGAGTGCTGGATTGTGAACGCTCACTACTGGGAGTGCTGGACTGTGAACACTCACTACAGGGGGTGCTGGACTGTGAACACTCACTACTGGGAGTGTTGGACTGTGAACACTCACTACAGGGGGTGCTGGACTGTGAACACTCACTACTGGGAGTGTTGGACTGTGAACACTCACTACAGGGGGTGCTGGACTGTGAACACTCACTACAGGGAGTGTTGGACTGTGAACACTCACTACAGGGGGTGTTGGACTGTGAACACTCACTACAGGGGGTGCTGGACTGTGAACACTCACTACTGGGAGTGTTGGACTGTGAACACTCACTACAGGGGGTGCTGGACTGTGAACACTCACTACAGGGAGTGTTGGACTGTGAACACTCACTACAGGGGGTGCTGGACTGTGAACACTCACTACAGGGAGTGTTGGACTGTGAACACTCACTACAGGGGGTGGTGGACTGTGAACACTCACTACTGGGAGTGTTGGACTGTGAACACTCACTACTGGGAGTGTTGGACTGTGAACACTCACTACTGGGAGTGTTGGACGTGAACAATCACTACTGGGAGTGTTGGACTGTGAACACTCACTACTGGGAGTGTTGGACTGTGAACACTCACTACTGGGAGTGTTGGACTGTGAACACTCACTACTGGGAGTGTTGGACTGTGAACACTCACTACTGGGAGTGTTGGACTGTGAACACTCACTACTGGGAGTGTTGGACTGTGAACACTCACTACAGGGGGTGCTGGACTGTGAACACTCACTACTGGGAGTGTTGGACTGTGAACACTCACTACTGGGAGTGCTGGACTGTGAACACTCACTACAGTGGGTGCTGGACTGTGAACACTCACTACTGGGAGTGTTGGACTGTGAACACTCACTACAGGGTGTGCTGGACTGTGAACACTCACTACTGGGAGTGTTGGACTGTGAACACTCACTACAGGGGGTGCTGGACTGTGAACACTCACTACAGGGAGTGTTGGACTGTGAACACTCACTACAGGGGTGTTGGACTGTGAACACTCACTACAGGGGGTGCTGGACTGTGAACACTCACTACTGGGAGTGTTGGACTGTGAACACTCACTACTGGGAGTGTTGGACTGTGAACACTCACTACAGGGGGTGTTGGACTGTGAACACTCACTACTGGGAGTGTTGGACTGTGAACACTCACTACAGGGGTGTTGGACTGTGAACACTCACTACAGGGGGTGTTGGACTGTGAACACTCACTACAGGGGGTGCTGGACTGTGAACACTCACTACTGGGAGTGTTGGACTGTGAACACTCACTACAGGGGTGCTGGACTGTGAACACTCACTACTGGGAGTGTTGGACTGTGAACACTCACTACAGGGGTGCTGGACTGTGAACACTCACTACTGGGAGTGCTGGACTGTGAACACTCACTACTGGGAGTGCTGGACTGTGAACACTCACTACAGGGGTGCTGGACTGTGAACACTCACTACAGGGAGTGTTGGACTGTGAACACTCACTACAGGGGGTGCTGGACTGTGAACACTCACTACTGGGAGTGTTGGACTGTGAACACTCACTACAGGGGGTGCTGGACTGTGAACACTCACTACAGGGGGTGTTGGACTGTGAACACTCACTACTGGGAGTGTTGGACTGTGAACACTCACTACAGGGGGTGTTGGACTGTGAACACTCACTACAGGGGGTGTTGGACTGTGAACACTCACTACAGGGGGTGCTGGACTGTGAACACTCACTACTGGGAGTGTTGGACTGTGAACACTCACTACAGGTGGTGCTGGACTGTGAACACTCACTACAGGGGGTGTTGGACTGTGAACACTCACTACAGGGAGTGTCGGACTGTGAACACTCACTACTGGGAGTGTTGGACTGTGAACACTCACTACTGGGAGTGTTGGACTGTGAACACTCACTACTGGGAGTGCTGGACTGTGAACACTCACTACTGGGAGTGTTGGACTGTGAACACTCACTACTGGGAGTGCTGGACTGTGAACACTCACTACTGGGAGTGCTGGACTGTGAACACTCACTACAGGGGGTGCTGGACTGTGAACACTCACTACAGGGAGTGTTGGACTGTGAACACTCACTACAGGGGGTGCTGGACTGTGAACACTCACTACTGGGAGTGTTGGACTGTGAACACTCACTACAGGGGGTGCTGGACTGTGAACACTCACTACAGGGAGTGTTGGACTGTGAACACTCACTACAGGGGGTGTTGGACTGTGAACACTCACTACAGGGGGTGCTGGACTGTGAACACTCACTACTGGGAGTGTTGGACTGTGAACACTCACTACAGGGGGTGCTGGACTGTGAACACTCACTACAGGGAGTGTTGGACTGTGAACACTCACTACAGGGGTGCTGGACTGTGAACACTCACTACAGGGAGTGTTGGACTGTGAACACTCACTACAGGGGGTGGTGGACTGTGAACACTCACTACAGGGGTGCTGGACTGTGAACACTCACTACTGGGAGTGTTGGACTGTGAACACTCACTACTGGGAGTGTTGGACTGTGAACACTCACTACTGGGAGTGTTGGACTGTGAACACTCACTACTGGGAGTGTTGGACTGTGAACACTCACTACTGGGAGTGTTGGACTGTGAACACTCACTACTGGGAGTGTTGGACTGTGAACACTCACTACTGGGAGTGTTGGACTGTGAACACTCACTACTGGGAGTGTTGGACTGTGAACACTCACTACAGGGGGTGCTGGACTGTGAACACTCACTACTGGGAGTGTTGGACTGTGAACACTCACTACTGGGAGTGCTGGACTGTGAACACTCACTACAGTGGGTGCTGGACTGTGAACACTCACTACTGGGAGTGTTGGACTGTGAACACTCACTACTGGGAGTGCTGGACTGTGAACACTCACTACTGGGAGTGCTGGACTGTGAACACTCACTACAGGGTGTGCTGGACTGTGAACACTCACTACTGGGAGTGTTGGACTGTGAACACTCACTACAGGGGGTGCTGGACTGTGAACACTCACTACAGGGAGTGTTGGACTGTGAACACTCACTACAGGGGGTGTTGGACTGTGAACACTCACTACAGGGGGTGCTGGACTGTGAACACTCACTACTGGGAGTGTTGGACTGTGAACACTCACTACAGGGGTTGTGGACTGTGAACACTCACTACTGGGAGTGTTGGACTGTGAACACTCACTACAGGGGTGTTGGACTGTGAACACTCACTACAGGGGTGTTGGACTGTGAACACTCACTACAGGGGGTGCTGGACTGTGAACACTCACTACTGGGAGTGTTGGACTGTGAACACTCACTACAGGTGGTGCTGGACTGTGAACACTCACTACAGGGGGTGTTGGACTGTGAACACTCACTACAGGGAGTGTCGGACTGTGAACACCCACTACTGGGAGTGTTGGACTGTGAACACTCACTACAGGGGTGTTGGACTGTGAACACTCACTACTGGGAGTGTTGGACTGTGAACACTCACTACAGGGGGTGCTGGACTGTGAACACACACTACAGGGTGTGTTGGACTGTGAACACTCACTACAGGGAGTGTTGGACTGTGAACACTCACTACTGGGAGTGCTGGACTGTGAACACTCACTACAGGGAGTGTTGGACTGTGAACACTCACTACAGGGTGTGCTGGACTGTGAACACTCACTACTGGGAGTGTTGGACTGTGAACACTCACTACAGGGTGTGGTGGACTGTGAACACTCACTACTGGGAGTGCTGGACTGTGAACACTCACAACAGGGAGTGTTGGACTGTGAACACTCACTACAGGGTGTGCTGGACTGTGAACACTCACTACTGGGAGTGTTGGACTGTGAACACTCACTACAGGGTGTGCTGGACTGTGAACACTCACTACTGGGAGTGTTGGACTGTGAAAACTCACTATAGGGGGTGTTGGACTGTGAACACTCACTACTGCGAGTGTTGGACTGTGAACACTCACTACTGGGAGTGTTGGACTGTGAACACTCACTACTGGGAGTGTTGGACTGTGAACACTCACTATAGGGGGTGTTGGACTGTGAACACTCACTACTGGGAGTGTTGGACTGTGAACACTCACTACTGGGAGTGTTGGACTGTGAACACTCACTACTGGGAGTGCTGGACTATGAACACTCACTACTGGGAGTGTTGGACTGTGAACACTCACTACAGTGGGTGCTGGACTGTGAACACTCACTACAGGGAGTGCTGGACTGTGAACACTCACTACTGGGAGTGTTGGACTGTGAACACTCACTACTGGGAGTGCTGGACTATGAACACTCACTACTGGGGGTGTTGGACTGTGAACACTCACTACAGTGGGTGCTGGACTGTGAACACTCACTACTGGGAGTGTTGGACTGTGAACACTCACTACAGGGGTGCTGGACTGTGAACACTCACTACAGGGAGTGCTGGACTGTGAACACTCACTACTGGGAGTGTTGGACTGTGAACACTCACTACTGGGAGTGCTGGACTGTGAACACTCACTACTGGGGTGTTGGACTGTGAACACTCACTACAGTGGGTGCTGGACTGTGAACACTCACTACTGGGAGTGTTGGACTGTGAACACTCACTACAGTGGGTGCTGGACTGTGAACACTCACTACAGGGAGTGCTGGACTGTGAACACTCACTACTGGGAGTGTTGGACTGTGAACACTCACTACTGGGAGTGCTGGACTGTGAACACTCACTACTGGGGGTGTTGGACTGTGAACACTCACTACAGGGGTGTTGGACTGTGAACACTCACTACAGGGGGTGTTGGACTGTGAACACTCACTACTGGGAGTGTTGGACTGTGAACACTCACTACTGGGAGTGCTAGACTGTGAACACTCACTACTGGGGGTGTTGGACTGTGAACACTCACTACAGGGGGTGTTGGACTGTGAACACTCACTACTGGGAGTGTTG
>WNGS01008897.1:0-11951 GCA_020271785.1 Procambarus virginalis
ACCTGGAGGGAGCATTGGGTTTGTAAACAAGCACCAACATGGGTTCTGGACAGGGAAATCATGTCTAACAAACCTTTTAGAATTCTATGATAAAGTAACAAGGATAAGGCAGGACAGAGAAGGCTGGGCAGACTGCATATTTCTTGACTGCCAAAAGGCCTTTGATACAGTACCGCACATGAGACTGCTATACAAACTTGAGAGGCAGGCAGGAGTAAGCGGAAAGGCCCTAGAATGGGTGAAGAACTACCTAACAGGAAGGAGCCAGAGGGTAATGGTAAGGGGCGAGAAGTCGGACTGGCGAACAGTAACAAGTGGAGTTCCTCAAGGATCGGTGCTGGGACCAATCCTCTTTCTAATTTACGTAAATGACATGTTTACAGGAGTGGAATCATACATGTCAATGTTTGCGGATGACGCGAAATTAATGAGAAGAGTTGTGACAGACGAGGATTGTAGGATCCTCCAAGAGGACTTAAACAGGTTGCAGAGATGGTTAGGGAAATGGCTACTGGAGTTTAACACCAGTAAATGTAAAGTTATGGAAATGGGATCAGGTGATAGGAGACCAAAGGGACAGTACACAATGAAGGGGAACAGCCTACCTGTAACGATTCGAGAAAGAGATCTGGGAGTGGATGTGACACCTAATCTAACTCCTGAGGCACATATAAATAGGATAACGCAGCGTACTCTACACTGGCGAAAATTAGAACTTCATTCAGAAACCTAAATGAGGAGGCTTTCAGGGCGCTTTACACTGCCTACGTGAGACCTGTCTTAGAGTATGCCGCGCCATCATGGAGCCCCCACCTGAAGAAACACATAAGGAAACTGGAGAAGGTTCAGAGGTTTGCGACGAGGCTTGTCCCAGAGTTACGAGGGATGGGATATGAAGAGCGTCTGAAGGAACTGAACCTTACGACACTAGAGAAAAGAAGGGAGAGAGGAGATATGATAGGGACATATAAAATACTCAGGGGAATTGACAAAGTGGAAATAGATGAAATGTTCACACGTAATAATAACAGAACGAGGGGACATGGGTGGAAACTGAAAACTCAGATGAGTCACAGAGATGTTAGGAAGTTTTCATTTAGCGTGAGAGTAGTGGAAAAATGGAATGCACTTGGGGAACAGGTTGTGGAAGCAAATACTATTCATACTTTTAAGACTAGGTATGATAGGGAAATGGGACAGGAGTCATTGCTGTAAACAACCGATGGCTGGAAAGGCGGGATCCAAGAGTCAATGCTCGATCCTGCAAGCACAAATAGGTGAGTACAAATAGGTGAGTACACACACACACACACACACACACACACACACACACACACACACCAACACACCACACACACACAACACACACACACACACACACACACACCATAAACGACGATAAACATAAATAACTTGTTTACAAAATGGGTACAGGATTTACTGAAAGCGTAAATTTAATACTAGATGGGGTACCAGCTGTGTCCGGGTCTCTATACCCCTCCCATCTCTTCCTCTCCCTCCTGTCTCCCCTCTCATGCTTCTCCCTCTCTCTCCCCTCTTCTCCCGCAACCCTCCCTCTTCCCCCTTCTTTCTGTCTCCACCCTTTTACATTTACACCCTTCTTACACCCTGTCTCAACTCTTCCCCCCCCTTTCTCCTCCACCCTCTCTCTCTCTCTTCTCCCCTTCCCTCTCTTCCATCACCCTCTCCCCTTCTCTCCCTCTCTCAGAAAATCAAATACTATAAGACACGGAAAAACTTCACTGAAAAATACTGAAAATATCTGACTTCTTGGAAATGGCAGTGAGTCGTTATAGATGCCAGTATTTCCTAAAAGTATGGCATCGGGCCCGGCCTATGACACACCCTTACCCCACTCGTGTCATCTTAGAAAGTTGGATAATGTTACAGCCTAGCGTGTGGCTTCCAGCCTCAGACACACACACTGTTTTGTGTAGATATAGACGGGCGAGAGAGAGCCCAGTCTGATGGATGATGGTATTGACTTGTACTGCAGAAGAGAGGCGCCCTCTGCTCATGGGCAAAGTTGAGTCCCAGCGCCTTATACCACTGCTGAGGGTGATCGCTGCATCCTGTTCCTAGAAGATCTTGTCCCCTTGAGATGGTCCCCTTGTGAGCCGGTCTGGCTCCTCCTATCTGTCTGACTTCTGAGTGTGGCGTCTGCAGGTCCTCCACTCACATTCAGGGGCCCCTCCATGTAGTTCAGGCCCTCCCCCCGTGCACTTCAAGGCCCTCTTGTGCACTTCAGGGCCTCTCTGTGCACTTCAGGGGCCCCCATGTAATTCAGGGCCCCCGTGCACTTCAGGGCCCCCCGCGCACTTCAGGGCCCCCCAAAGCACCCTTCACCTGCCTTTCAGGGCCGCCACAGCCCCCACCATAAGCACACATCAATATTCACAGTATAACACATGGTCGCCCTTCACCAGAGTCCCACACACGGCTCCCTCAGCCCAGGCCGTTATGACAAAATGGAATTAGGGTGCTATACCATCGCGCCCTAACAAGTACCACCCTATACTATCCACCAATCTGCTTGCTACAAGCATAAATGACCCCCCCTCCCCCTCTTCTCTGCAGGCCCACACAGCCCCCCCCCTCACCCTATCGTAGGCACAATCATATCTACATTTAAAACTGTGTATGGAGTCAGCCTCCACCACATCTCAGCATTAAGCAGTGATGTGGTGGAGGCTGACTCCATACACAGTTTTAAATGTAGATATGATAGAGCCCAGTAGGCTCAGGAATCTGTACACCAGTTGACTGACAGTTGAGAGGCGGGCCCAAAGAGCCAAAGTTCAACCCCCGCAAGCACAATTAGGTGAATCAGGTGAGTACAATGCCTAATGACACACGCATGCCTGACACCCCCTCACCCCCTCCTCGGTGCCACGGGCATAAAGAACCTACCACAGGATGGATGCCACCCCCCCCCCTTCCATGTGTTACAAACAAGGGGGGGGGGTAAGGGGGCCCACGCACCCCCTCCCTCCCTCCAGCTCTCCATATCAATGGCTATGGATTTTGCTGCACCGGACCCCCGTCCCCCTTAAATGAATTCAGCTGATTAATTGAAGCTCGGCTACAACACACCAGGCTGCGTCGTGTGTGTGTCGTTTATGTGTCGTGTATGACACATGTGTATTACCGTGTATATTGTATGTAACACGAGTGTATCGTAAAGGTGTTGTACATGTCTGTTGTTGTGTGAATACATTGTGTATGTCGTGTATTCCACACGGGTGCCATGTGTGCTAGTAAACCACCACACCTAAAGATGCACCACGAGTTTACCTTCAAGTATCCTGTTGACCAGACCATACACTAGAAGGTGAAAGGACGACGACGTTTCGGTCCGTCCTGGACCGTTCTCAAGTCGATTCCAGGACGGACCAAAACGTCGTCGTCCCTTCACCTTCTAGTGTGTGGTCTGGTCAACATTCTTCAGCCACGTTATTGTGACTCATCGCCTGCTTTAAGTATCCTTAAAATACAAGATACAGTTCGAGGGGCTCCAGGTATCCCGCGCCACACGGGAGACAGTCAGGCGTTACCAGGCATCCACTAACGACGAAGGGACAGCAACGTAGCCCGTCCTACCTAAGGTTCCCCAACGTCAAGAAACTGTCCTACTAAAGTGACGTATATCCTAAACTACCAAGAGAGACGTAAAACAGAAAACGGGAGTTTTTTATTATTATTATTTTCTACCACAGACGTGGCCAGACATTTACAATGCTAACCAACATATATATATTTTCTTCTGTCCTCCATGGACAGGGCGAGAGATCTGTTAAACATATAGTTCAGGGATTTATTGACTAATCAACCACAGAAGGTGATTGTAGTGCTTTTAAAATGCTAATCTAATCTATACAGATATAAATACACTGAGTTACGTCTGCCCTACATAAAGTGTTCGATATGTCTTTTACAAAGTGTCATTAATGTGTTTTTACAAAGTTGAAGTGCAATTCTGACCAGCTTCCACATATCCTGTATAAACAGGGCAGTAAGTGTCGATGTCGGGAGCCGCTGCCATTTTCTAGCACGACAGATTGATTGATTGATGACGATTAAGCCACCCAAAAAGTGGCACGGGCATGAATAGCCCGTAAGTGGTGGCCCTTTTGAGCCATTATCAGTATCAATAGATGATACTGGAGATCTGAGGAGGTGCGACTGCACCCTGCGTGACGGGAGATGTCTCCCGTCTAGCACGACAATTTGTTTTAGCCTTAGGTAGCCTAATACGTCAAAATGCGACGTTCCATTAGGAGGACAAGTGGCGGATATTAGCGGAAGGCGCGCCAAGAGGCATCAATACTGTCACTGGGCGGAAGACAGCACAGGAGCGGGGGGGACACTATTAAACCAGTCACCTGAACACCATAGACACGGTATATGAATCGTTACCTTCAGTTACGCTTCTTACGGGCTCGCCATAGCCCGTGCTACATGGACATTTCGTTCTGAGTAGCTAAATCTAAAAAAATAACAACAACAGTTAAGCTTCAGAGCTAACGATATCGTAATCAAATTATGGCCTCTGTATCACACTGTCTATACCGTTCTCGGTTCTAAGCAGTTAATTACTATTCGTGCTTGGGGAAAATATTGGGGGCTATAGAGTAGGATCGAACCCTCGAGTCTGGACTTCCTCCAGGCACATGTGGGTTCGATCTAATCCCCATGGGGCTCAATATTTTCTCCCAGATCACGTTGTTTTATTTGCTATTGTACGGTGTCTTATCGCTGTGTTTGTTGTGATTGTCCTACTCGTTCACCAGGACAGAGGGCTGCGTATCGTCGCGTGACGCTCCATGAGGATATTCAGTTTGATTGCCACGCCCCAAGATTTATCATTTACGAAACCTGTACATCTTTCTGTAATCACGCGGCTTTTGTTTACCTTTATTAAATGGTTTATGAGCTCGCTAGCAGTGCCGGGTTCTTTACAGCAATGATAACCCTGGTTTGGGAAGACTCGGAGCCGTTATCTTACCATGATTTCGGGGCTTAGCGTCCCCGCGGCCCGGTCCTCGACCAGGCCTCCCAGGCCGTGACAACATATACTAAGGGGAAACTTACCAAGCGGACGAGGGGCAATGTTTAACGCAAGGAACAACACAACGACGGAACATCAACGGGAACTGGAGACAAATAAAAAGGAATCACATAAAGGTACAAGTGACAGGATGAACAACCCAGCGGGTTTTCTTCCTATTGCGGAGTGTTGTACATGCTGCTATGGCGGTGTGTCCACTCACAGGATGAGTGGCGCTGCCCAATACTGTCACTATGGCGGTGTGTCCACTCACACGATGAGTGGCGCTGCCCAATACTGTCACTATGGCGGTGTGTCCACTCACAGGATGAGTGGCGCTGCCCAATACTGTCACTATGGCGGTGTGTCCACTCACAGGATGAGTGGCGCTGCCCAATACTGTCACTATGGTGGTGTGTCCACTCACAGGATGAGTGGCGCTGCCCAATACTGTCACTATGGCGGTGTGTCCACTCACAGGATGAGTGACGCTGCCCAATACTGTCACTATGGCGGTGTGTCCACTCACAGGATGAGTGGCGCTGCCCAATACTGTCACTATGGTGGTGTGTCCACTCACAGGATGAGTGGCGCTGCCCAATACTGTCACTATGGCGGTGTGTCCACTCACAGGATGAGTGGCGCTGCCCAATACTGTCACTATGGTGGTGTGTCCACTCACAGGATGAGTGGCGCTGCCCAATACTGTCACTATGGTGGTGTGTCCACTCACAGGATGAGTGGCGCTGCCCAATACTGTCACTATGGTGGTGTGTCCACTCACAAGATGAGTGACGCTGCCCAATACTGTCACTATGGCGGTGTGTCCACTCACAAGATGAGTGACGCTGCCCAATACTGTCACTATGGTGGTGTGTCCACTCACAGGATGAGTGGCGCTGCCCAATACTGTCACTATGGCGGTGTGTCCACTCACAGGATGAGTGGCGCTGCCCAATACTGTCACTATGGTGGTGTGTCCACTCACAGGATGAGTGGCGCTGCCCAATACTGTCACTATGGCGGTGTGTCCACTCACAGGATGAGTGGCGCTGCCCAATACTGTCACTATGGCGGTGTGTCCACTCACAGGATGAGTGGCGCTGCCCAATACTGTCACTATGGTGGTGTGTCCACTCACAGGATGAGTGGCGCTGCCCAATACTGTCACTATGGCGGTGTGTCCACTCACAGGATGAGTGGCGCTGCCCAATACTGTCACTATGGCGGTGTGTCCACTCACAGGATGAGTGGCGCTGCCCAATACTGTCACTATGGCGGTGTGTCCACTCACAGGATGAGTGCGCTGCCCAATACTGTCACTATGGCGGTGTGTCCACTCACAGGATGAGTGCGCTGCCCAATACTGTCACTATGGCGGTGTGTCCACTCACAGGATGAGTGGCGCTGCCCAATACTGTCACTATGGCGGTGTGTCCACTCACAGGATGAGTGGCGCTGCCCAATACTGTCACTATGGCGGTGTGTCCACTCACAGGATGAGTGGCGCTGCCCAATACTGTCACTATGGCGGTGTGTCCACTCACAGGATGAGTGACGCTGCCCAATACTGTCACTATGGCGGTGTGTCCACTCACAGGATGAGTGGCGCTGCCCAATACTGTCACTATGGCGGTGTGTCCACTCACAGGATGAGTGGCGCTGCCCAATACTGTCACTATGGCGGTGTGTCCACTCACAGGATGAGTGGCGCTGCCCAATACTGTCACTATGGCGGTGTGTCCACTCACAGGATGAGTGGCGCTGCCCAATACTGTCACTATGGCGGTGTGTCCACTCACAGGATGAGTGGCGCTGCCCAATACTGTCACTATGGCGGTGTGTCCACTCACAGGATGAGTGACGCTGCCCAATACTGTCACTATGGCGGTGTGTCCACTCACAGGATGAGTGACGCTGCCCAATACTGTCACTATGGCGGTGTGTCCACTCACAGGATGAGTGGCGCTGCCCAATACTGTCACTATGGCGGTGTGTCCACTCACAGGATGAGTGGCGCTGCCCAATACTGTCACTATGGTGGTGTGTCCACTCACAGGATGAGTGGCGCTGCCCAATACTGTCACTATGGCGGTGTGTCCACTCACAGGATGAGTGGCGCTGCCCAATACTGTCACTATGGCGGTGTGTCCACTCACAGGATGAGTGGCGCTGCCCAATACTGTCACTATGGTGGTGTGTCCACTCACAGGATGAGTGGCGCTGCCCAATACTGTCACTATGGCGGTGTGTCCACTCACAGGATGAGTGGCGCTGCCCAATACTGTCACTATGGCGGTGTGTCCACTCACAGGATGAGTGGCGCTGCCCAATACTGTCACTATGGCGGTGTGTCCACTCACAGGATGAGTGCCGCTGCCCAATACTGTCACTATGGCGGTGTGTCCACTCACAGGATGAGTGCGCTGCCCAATACTGTCACTATGGCGGTGTGTCCACTCACAGGATGAGTGGCGCTGCCCAATACTGTCACTATGGCGGTGTGTCCACTCACAGGATGAGTGGCGCTGCCCAATACTGTCACTATGGCGGTGTGTCCACTCACAGGATGAGTGGCGCTGCCCAATACTGTCACTATGGCGGTGTGTCCACTCACACGATGAGTGGCGCTGCCCAATACTGTCACTATGGCGGTGTGTCCACTCACAGGATGAGTGGCGCTGCCCAATACTGTCACTATGGCGGTGTGTCCACTCACAGGATGAGTGGCGCTGCCCAATACTGTCACTATGGCGGTGTGTCCACTCACAGGATGAGTGGCGCTGCCCAATACTGTCACTATGGCGGTGTGTCCACTCACAGATGAGTGGCGCTGCCCAATACTGTCACTATGGCGGTGTGTCCACTCACACGATGAGTGGCGCTGCCCAATACTGTCACTATGGCGGTGTGTCCACTCACAGGATGAGTGGCGCTGCCCAATACTGTCACTATGGCGGTGTGTCCACTCACAGGATGAGTGGCGCTGCCCAATACTGTCACTATGGCGGTGTGTCCACTCACAGGATGAGTGGCGCTGCCCAATACTGTCACTATGGCGGTGTGTCCACTCACACGATGAGTGCGCTGCCCAATACTGTCACTATGGCAGTGTGTCCACTCACACGATGAGTGGCGCTGCCCAATGAACTCGCCCCGGGGCAAAATTTAAAATAAAGGCCAACAGTGAAATTGGTGATGCTGATGGTAATTCCATACACACAGTCGTTAATATAAACAAGGAAATGAGAGAAATAGTCATTGCTTTAACCACCCCTCCTCCCCCCCCCTCTTCACCTACCCCCTCTCCTCCATCCCCCCCCCCCTCCATATCACACACACATTCTGCCAGGTACAAACAGTGGCTCACTGGTGCTCGCGACATCAACAAATCGGGCGTCAGGGTTCGATTCCAAGTGCCTGGGAGCACTGCACGGGAAATTCCTTTAAAGCAAGTGGGCCCCTCCCCCCCCCCTCTCTCTCTCTCTCTCTCTCTCTCTCTCTCTCTCTCTCTATTCTCAGTCCACGTTATGCTAAATTATTTTTGCACTGCAGGATACTCGGAGGCTGGTGGCGACGCCATCCTGGGTCCCGCATATTGACGGTGGCCAACACCTGCGGAACACTGAGGCAGATTTCGTTTTCTGTTTAGTGATAACACATGATGAAATAGTGTTTTGGTTGAGGATGGAGCAGAGAGGGAGGAGAAAGGGTGGAGAGAGGGTGAAAAAGACAGACAGACAACAACATAGTGCACGTATAAGCAGATAAGAGAAGACCTTGCAGCGCAAGCCTCCTTTACTCTCCTTTAGTACACTTAGCTCTTCCTTTTTCACCAATAACAACAGGACAAAGACCACCTGAAGGCTCTCCCGGCAGCCTCCTCGCCCTGCGGCTCACACTACCGACAAAGAGCAGCATCGGTTCCACTATTCTACATTGACAAGGGTGCGTGGAAACATAGCAGGAGAGGGAATGTAACTAGATGCGTCTGACCTATATCAAACATACCTCACAATACACCCAATATTGTGACCTATATCAAACATACCTCACAATACACCCAATATTGTGACCTATATCAAACATACCTCACAATACACCCAATATTGTGACCTATATCAAACATACCTCACAATACACCCAATATTGGTAATATTCTAGGCAATCCCCTCTATGTAGATTAGTATTAAAATATGGACATACAGAGAGGGAGAGAATGAGAAGGGTGAGATAGGTAGGGTGCAAAGGGGGTAAGGGGGGGTTAGGTGTTAGGGTGTAGCAGGCATGTGGGTGGGTGAAGGGTGTTGTATAGGCATACGAGAGAATGTGTGTGTGTGTGTGTGTATGATTACAGGGGTAGTAGAGGTGGTGTAGGCACACATGTGATCAAGAACACAAGAATATATATGAAACTGCAAAAAAAAACTATTTCCCCCCCCCCCCCTACGAGGCAGTTCCTATTGATATCCACGCAAATTCGTTCATATTACATCCTCTGAAACACCGTAACCACGCCACAATATATCGTATCAGCCGCGTCATTTCTTCCATACATCATCAACTTTCTTCCAAACTCAAGTCTTTTTTTTTCTGATGCAAAACTTGTCTAAATGATATCCTTTATTTCGCTTAGTATATTATGTTCAGACGTATGTTAGGCTTTCTAAATCTCTCATCAAAATGGAGGTTTCTAATTCCTTGCATTAGTTTTCTCATCCTTCTGCGTACACGAAGTGTATCAAGTGTACATGGATGTACACGAAGCTATGTCTGTTGTACATTAAGCTACCTGAAACTGAATGACAATCTAAATTGGGCCTAATAAGTAATAAATATATAAATGCATTATATATATTGAGGATTGATATATAAATTTATTGATTGATATAAAATATTGAGGATTTAAACAATGATTTTGTTTAAGGAACTAATCATAGTTCCCAGATTTGTTATCTTACTATCATTTGTTAATTTTAACATTGTCCAGCTGATATCTGGTAACTGTCAATAACAAGACTTCCGTCCATTAAAAAATTCTGTCTAAATCAGTTCATAGAGAACAAGACTTTCGTGAGTTGAAATGAAACCGAACTCGTCACCAGAAGCCTTCGTCAAGCTAGTAACATCAGCGGCACATGCGACGCTGGTCACCATAACAGCCTTTGGGAATCTGAACCGCGAGGCGTTCTTCAAGACGATTTTATACCATTTATGTCAAACCGATTCCAAACTGTTGGCCCCCATTGTAGAGTCATGTCATTGAGCACTAAACGATGAGAGGGCTGAGTGTCGAGACATGATCACCACATCTAAATTCTCATGAAAATCCCTTCTCATCTCTCCGACAGCTACGACGCGCGGGTGGGCGACTTCCCTCGGGCGTGCGATGGGCGGACGAGACCGCCCTGGGTAGTCGGGCGTACTTCATGGCCATGTCCGACCCGCCCACACTGGCCCTGGAGCCCGCCCACGCCCGCGACCAGGGCGTCTATAAGTGCCGGGTCGACTATCGCCTCTCGCCTTCCACTACAGTCTACGTGAACCTTACCGTCGTGAGTGAGTATATATCCCCCTTGATAACCTTTTATTGATTATGTTAAGCCTCTCGTCATTATTTGGGGCCCAAGAGCTAGTGCCCGACCCTGTAAGCGCACATTTAAAACAAGTACATACAATCGTACATATATTAGTACGCGACAAGTCAATATATTTTTGTATTTACCATTTTACATGCAATCCAAAAATTTTAAATCATAAATATTTATATTGCTGAACAAAAACTGCCCTGAAACTGCATATATACCAACACCAGACCAGACCACCACCAACAACAGACCACACACACAAAGACCACCACAACAACAACCACCCTCAACAACAGACCACCACACCAACAGACCCCCACAACAACAGACCCCACAACAACAGACCACCACACAACAGACCACCACAACAACATACCCCCAACAACACACAGACCCACAACCACAGACCCCCACAACAACAGACCACCACAACAACAGACCACCCACAACAACAGGACCACCACAACAACATACCCCAACAACAACAGACCACCACAACAACAGACCACCACAACAACAGACCACCACCAACAACAGACCACCACAACAACAGACCAACCACAACTAACAGACCACCCACAACAACAGACCACCACAACAACAACCACCAACAACACCACAACCACCACAACAACAGACCACCACAACAACAGACCACCCAACACCAACAGACAGACACACACACAACAGACCCACCACAACAACAGACCACCCACAACAACAGACCACCACAACAACAGACCACCACTCACAGCACACCTCTCTTTACCTCTATATCTCTCACTTTTCCTCTTTCCTCTTTTCTCCCCTTCCTCCCACTCCTCCCTCTCTTATTCCCTCCTCGCTGTTCACCCTCCCTCCCTCCCCCCCCTCCCCCCCCCCCCACCAGGGTCAGCAAGGGTCAGCTCCCAGCATGTCAAAGCAGCCACCGCCTGTTCCTGTTTGCTCAATAAAAGTAAAAAAAAAAATACAAAAAATCCATAAACCACAGTTTTATAAACCGATACTTTAAGTCTGTAATGCAGTGGAAATAAGTATTTTTTTATCAATTATCATAACTCCAGTAGGTACTGTATTCGCTTTAGCTATTGTATTTGTGTCTAATCTATAATCCCAGAAAGGTCTCAGACGTATGCTACATATTTGATTAGAATTATACTACCATATCCCGTTCATACTAATTATAGCTCATTCACGGGGCATTCATCATCAGTTAGTTTCATTCATTTATTATTCATCATTCATTCACTGGAGATTGACAGCTAAATGGACAGCTCTACGGATTCGTAGTCCTG
>WNGS01008897.1:54219-64430 GCA_020271785.1 Procambarus virginalis
CACTTCATGCAGGTCAGCGTTCAATCCCCAGACCGTCAAAGTGGTGGGCATCATTTTTCCCTCCGTTAACCCTAATCATTATCCGGACCCCTTCCAAGTGATATATAGTCGTAATGGCTTTGGCGTTTTCCCCTGGTAAATCCTCTTCCAATTCCGCTCTCCCACCGCCTCTCTCTCCCTCTCTCTCTCTCCCCCAACATCCTTCCTGCTCCTTAGCTCACTTTTTCCTCCCTACCCATCATACCCTCTCTCTCCTCTTCTCTCTTCTCTCTCTCTCTCTCTCTCTCTCTCTCTCTCTCTCTCTGCTCTCTCCTCTCTCTCTCTCTCTCTCTCATCTCTCTCTCCCTCCTCCCCCACCCCTCCCCCCGGCTGCCTCAACCTTCACTGGGGTAATATTCTAATTCAATCAAAGCTTTATGTGCTGTGCAATTTAACATGGATAATGCATTGCAAAAACTAAATATTACACTTTTTATTAATTAATATATATATATGGTCTGTTGTTGTGGTGGTCTGTTGTTGTTGTGGTCTGTTGTTGTGGGGGGTCTGTTGTTTGTTGGTGGTCTGTTGTTGTTGGTGGTCTATTGTTGTTGGGTCTGTTTTGTGGTGGTCTGTTGTTGTGGTGGTCTGTTGTTGTTGGGGTCTGTTTTTGTGGTGTCTGTTGTTGTGGTGGTGTTGTTGTGGTGGTCTGTTGTTGTGGTGGTCTGTTGTTGTTGGGGGTCTGTTTTTGTGGCGTCTGTTGTAGCGGCGTCTGTTGTAGTGGAATACGACAAAGAAGCGGAACAGAAGAGGAAAACGGGTGAAGAAATAAATAAGTGGAAGAGAAACACAAGAATAAAAGATGAAAAGGAGTATCATTTTGAAGATGGCTCTAAAGAGTTCTCAAGAGTATTTTAGTACACCATTTCCTGTCCGTTGGGACAACTCGGAGAGGCCGGGGTAGTGTGTGTACGGGCAGGTAGGACAAGGTCGCCACCAGGAGAACGCACTAAGTCAGTACGACTACATAGCACTTGGGACGTATACGAGGACATGGAGCCAACAGAACGAAGGGAAATAACGATAATCATCAATTTGGACCGTCGGGGATCGAAAGCCGACCTGCAAGAAGCGAAGCCGTCGCTGACCAACTGGTTGATACATTACAGGCTTGTCAGTACATGCGAACGCAAGTATTATAGGTTTTACATTGCCTTGTATAATGTACAATTGTAAAATGGGACCAAGGCTTTTTTAGGCATTTTAAGATCCCCAGTAAAGAGGGATGTCTCTAGACTGAGGCGCTATCATGGCTCTATCAGATGATATCCTCAAAAACACGAGAGTGAATAAAGTAATTGCAAAGCTCCAGGTACCTCATGCCAACTGGTCTGAAAGGTCTAATAACTGGGCATTCAGTGATGTAGTGTGGGAGATCATGCCGCAGTTCCTGCTCACAGAGTTTGCAACTGGAGTGCTCAGGATTGGGAGATCCGTCACCTGTAGCCACCTGCCACAGGTAACGGTAACCCACCTGATCCTGGCAACCACTGTGTCGCATAGTCGTTTTGTGCTGCTCAATATACACAAGTTATCAGATCTAAATAAATCATAGCTGTTTTATATATATCAGTGATTTCAAGTCCTTGGGAATCTGTGATTATGGATTGGAAGATATATATTTTAAATCTATGGTCTTGAACCGCCTAATTTCACTGACCCTGAATTCCTATTGACAAAATAACTTCTTGACACGAATAACTGATCCGTGAATTTCAGGCCTCGCAAAAAATCAGCCTGTTTGTTTTGATGGAGAGTTAAACACGCACGCAATCACTCACGCACGCACTCACGCACGCACGCATTCACACACACACACACACACACACTACTCACCTAGCAGTAAACAGGTACCTGGGAGTTAGCTGCTGAGTGCTGCATCAAGGGAATGTGTGAAAGGGAGAAAAACATAGATTGAATATGAGGATAGATAGAATATGAGGTTATCTTGAGGGTATCTTGAGATGATTTCGGGCCTTAGCGTCCCCGCGGCCCGGTCCCAGACCAGGCCTCCTTTTTGTTACACACCCCGAGGAAGCAGCCCGTAGCAGCTGTCTAACTCCCAGGTACCTATTTACTTCTAAGTGAACAGGAGCATCAGGGTGATACAAACTCTGCCCATTTGTTTCCGCCTCCGCCGAAGATCGAACCCGGAACCTTAGGACTATGAATCCCGAGCGCTGTCTCCTCAGTCGTCAGGCCCCTACGAGAGAGAAAAATTTAGATCGAGAGTCAGTACATTAAACAACAGACGGTTTGAAAGGCGGGGTCCAAGAGCTCGATTCTGCAGGTGAAAACGGTAAAACATGCCCGTTTACATCCAAGAATCCAAAGCTGGATAAAGCTGTCTCGTTCATACCCACGAGATAAAACTGCATCTTCACAACCTCGAGATGAAGCAGCATCTTCACAACCTCGAGATGAAGCAGCATCTTCACAACCTCGAGATGAAGCAGCATCTTCACAACCTCGAGATGAAGCAGCATCTTCACAACCTCGAGATGAAGCAGCATCTTCACAACCTCGAGATGAAGCAGCATCTTCACAACCCCGAGATGAAGCTGCGCCCCCTCATTGCTGCACCTCAGCGGGGAAGGATTCCTGTTGCACAATCAAGAAACAATCAACCCATCAAGCAGGTAGCCAGCCAACCGGTCAAGCAGTTAGCGACTCTGCTTGTGAAGCAGGCGGTTAGCCAGCCCAGTAAAGTAAGCAGACAACCACATAGTCAGGCAGACAGCCGACATGCCAGTCAAGAAGGCAACCGGCGAAGCACTCAAGCAGGCAACAAACCAGCCAGTCGAGCAGACTGCCAACCAGCCTGTCAAGCAGACTGCCAACCAGACTGTCAAGCAGACTGCAAACCAACCTGTCAAGCAGACTGCCAACCAGTCTCTCAAGCAAACTGCCAACCAGCCTGTCAAGCAGACTGCCAACCAGCCTGTCAAACAGACTGCTAACCAGCCTGTCAAGCATGCAGCTAAATCATTACCGAAGCAAGTTGGCTTGCCATTTAAATAACACAGCGGCCAGACGAGCAATTGTTAAGTTCTTCACCTTAAGTCCCCGAGGCAATCCGCAGCACGTTCTGGCCCCTCTGGAGATGAACTAGGGAGATACCTCTAGTGTGGTCTGGGGTGACGAGTGCCTTGAGGGCGTCTCAAGGAACTACTCGGTCTTGTAGCCGCTCAAACACGAGGGGAAGGGGGACTACCAGCGGGAAAGCACCAAGCCATTACGACTATATATACCAATGGGAAGGGGTCAGGATATGGGATGGGACGGGGAAGGGGGGGAAAGGAATGGTGGCCAACCATTTGGACAGTCGGGGAGTGAACGCCGACCTGCATGAGGCGAGACCGTCTTTCTACCGTCCAGCCCAAGTGGTTGGGTTAGGGGGGAGGGGTGAGAGAGAGGTAAATTCCCAACTGGAAACAGGAAAATCTGGCACTCCAACAGCCGCTGACAACAGCGAAGGAAACGTGTCAGCTTCGTGACTAATATGCCGTCAGCAGACACCTGGCAACATCTAATGAGGCTTGCCCTATACGTCTGGCCTCGATAACAAAACATACAGACAGACAGACAGACAGCCCTTCTTCATATACATATTATTACTATTAAATTATAGTTTAATTCGGAACGCCTTTCATTTATATCTCGTTTTAACACGCCCCCCCCCCCATATATATATATATATATATATATATATATATATATATATATATATATATATATATATATATATATATATATATATATATATATATATAGCACAGTATGCAGAGTATAGGCTCTCGTTTCTGCCCCCCAAAAATCGTAAAACAAAGTCCAGCTCACTCGAATATTGCTTCCACTTTTTCGATTTATCATGCAGGTTAAATTCGCCTTATTCTTGGGTTGAGATTAAATTCTGAGACGCAAGAACAGATTCCCGTCAACCTAATGAGAATTGCGTGGTAGGTTGATCGTTAATGGGGAAAGGGGGAGTGAGAGGGGGGGGAGTACAGTGACATTCTTTGTTAATGGAAACAGAGTATATAGTGATCAGTTTGAGAATACATAGTATTAATGACCAGAGAGTTTTATTTATAGTTTTCTGCGTCTCTAATCCGCCTCCTGTAGAGGCTCTCTGCCTCTCTCCTGCTAGAGCGACTGCAAGAAGCTTCGTGCCTCAAGGTAATTCGTGCTATTGCCCTGAGTAACATTTGCAGATGTTCGGAGATGTTGCAACATTTGATCTCGGTCCATTGTGGGTTATCTCGGAGCTCTGAGTGAGGATCTTTGCAAGAGCTTGTTCATTGTCTGACTGCTGCGTTACACGCAGCAGTCAGCAGTTACACATGTGACACGCCCACGGCTGCATTGATGGTTTAGCCGCCTGCTTGTTAGATCGTCCCTCCGCCTGCTTGTTAAGCAGCTGGCAAACCACCTCCTTGTAGATGGGGGGGGCGCATTCAAGCCTTGATTGGGCGAATCTCCACCAGGTAGACTGGATCGTTTATTACTTGCTTGAGTAGGTACCGTAGCTCCTGTATTGACCGACAAAGTGAGCTGTTTGTCTGACGTGACCGACTGACTGTCCGCCTGCTTGACAGGCTGGCTGGTTGCCTGCTTGATGGGTTAGTTGTCTCTCTCCCTTAACTACACAGCAGGTATTCCTTCACGATGAGGTGCAGCAGGGGAAAAGCAGTTCTAAAGCGTGGGCTGGAGGGGTACTGCAATGACTTCGCTTCTTGCAGGTCGGGGTTCAATCCCCCGACCCTCCAAGTGGTTGGGCACGTATATGCTCGTACGAGCGTGTGTGTACTCACCTAGTTGAGCTTGCAGGGTCGAGTATCTGCTCGTCGCTACCTTCCCTGCCCTTACAGACAAGTTGATCAAGTCAAGAATAAACTTAAAAAAAAAACTTCCCATTCTGTGAATTTTTGTGCCAAAGAATTGACGATGTAGTCAACTCAATGTCGTATGTGGTTTGTGGACAGCTGAATTGATTTGCACATTATGCTAATGATCCATCTGATAATTATCGAATTAAGCCACCAGAAGTGCTTGTTCAGAAGACTGGGCAAAACAATATTATAATATTTACGAGAAATTAATTCTCAAAAGACGGCTGCAAAACGAATAACATTTATGAATCGAGTTTATGTCCTCCTGAATGATTCTTTTTTCGGTAAATATTTTGTTTAAGCATTTCCATGTTTACAGATAATTTTTAATATAGATTGTCTCTCTCTCCAGTGAACCTGTTCTATCATTGTTTTATTTTCTGTCCGGCCACAGGCTCGACCAAATCTGTGTGGGTGGTAACCGGGGGTCGAGCGGACCTGCCCTGCCGACCACAGCCAAAGCTAGCAGAAGAGCAACCAGTACTGGTACTATGGTATCGTGGTAGTGACACCGTACCAGTATACAGGTGAGCTATAAAGCCCTAGTATATATATATATATATATATATATATATATATATATATATATGTATATATATATATGACATTGTATGACATATATATACATATATGACATTTATATGTCATATACTTATATGAACATATATAACTTACTGCTTATAGTCAATATTTGGCTTATAAATAAGTACATATGCGGTATATTTCAAGTTATATTTTGTTTTTAAGGCACTAACTCTTTCTCTCAGTTTTATTAAAGAATAGAGACTTTATACAAAATTTGCCAATATCCTGAGTTACTTTACAATTTATTTAAATATTTTAGTTTTGTTATATTATTTTGATAAAACTGTAATCTCAATATAGGTATAGGTTCAGTACTAATTGTAATATCTTAACATACTAAGAAGGTTAGGTTAGGTCGTGGTTTTCTATTTAGCTTTTCAGGTAAACTCAAATATTCACAATAAATTAGTATGTCACATATGTACCTCCTAACACAGCGACGCGTGTTGACGTATATACGTCTATTTTGACGCATACTCCACCTAAGCGATGCACCATACAGCACATATCTGGCCATATACCTGGTATGTGAAGTGTTGTGCAGTGTTCGGTGAACGTGTAATGTTATATACAGGCTGTGTTCTGAAATGCCAAGAACGAACCGTTATACACTAAATTCATTAAGTTTATCCTTCCCAACCCTGTGTCAACTCCCGTTTTCTTTATATAGTTTTTACACCATATCTGTTTCAAAATTTATTCCCTATAATTCCATATTGCAATGATAAAGTGCTGTAAAAAAAAGAACATTATTATATCGTATAATTTCAAGTCAATAAATTGAACTCTATTGAGATTAAATCACACACTAGGAGGATACAAATAGTAGTGAATTTTGCAATTGATCATTTGAGTTGATGGTTGAGATGAGGTTGGCAGGCGATTTGATAGCTTGCGTGCGGTCAGAAATGTCAACCGCAGCCGACAACCACAGCAGTCAACCACAGATCAGGGTATGACTACGCCTCATTTCACCCACTTCTTAATAAAACAAACAATTTGTTACCATAGCAGTGTGTGTGTGTGTGTGTGTGTGTGTGTGTGTGTGTGTGTGTGTGTGTGTGTGTGTGTGTGTGTGTGTGTGTGTGTGTGTACTCACCTAGTACTCACCTAGTTGTGCTTGCGGGGGTTGAGCTCTGGCTCTTTGGTCCCGCCTCTCAACCGTCAATCAACAGGTGTACAGTTTCCTGAGCCTAATGGGCTCTATCATATCTACACTTGAAACTGTGTATGGAGTCAGCCTCCACCACATCGCTTCCTAATGCATTCCATTTGTCAACCACTCTGACACTAAAAAAGTTCTTTCTAATATCTCTGTGGCTCATTTGGGCACTCAGCTTCCACCTGTGTCCCCTAGTGCGTGTGCCCCTTGTGTTAAACAGCCTGTCTTTATCAACCCTGTCGATTCCCCTGAGAATCTTGAATGTGGTGATCATGTCCCCCCTAACTCTTCTGTCTTCCAACGAAGTGAGGTTTAATTCCTGCAGTCGCTCCTCGTAGCTCATACCTCTCAGCTCGGGTACTAGTCTGGTGGCAAACCTTTGAACCTTTTCCAGTTTAGTCTTATGCTTGACTAGATAGGGACTCCATGCTGGAGCCGCATACTCCAGGATTGGTCTGACATATGTGGTATATAATGTTCTGAAAGATTCCTTACACAAGTTTCTAAAGGCCGTTCTTATGTTAGCCAACCTGGCATATGCTGCTGATGTTATCCTCTTGATATGAGCTTCAGGGGACAGGTCTGGCGTGATATCAACCCCCAGGTCTTTCTCTCTCTCTGACTCTTGAAGTATTTCATCTCCCAAATGATACCTTGTATCTGGTCTCCTGCCTCCTACTTCCTACTGTGTGTATGTGTGTGTGTGTGTGTGTGTGTGTGTGTGTGGTGTGTGTGTGTGTGTGTGTGTGTGTGTGTGTGTGTGTATGTGTGTGCTTGTATTCACCTAGTTGTGCTTGCGAGGGTTGAGCTTCGTCTCTTGGTCCCGCCTCTCAACTGTATTAGTTATGTGTGTGTGTGTAATTACCTAAGTGTAGTAGTTACAGGATGAGTGCTACGCTCGTGGTGTCCCGTCTTCCCGACACTCTTTGTCGTATGACGCTTAGAAAATACTGATGGTTTTGGCACATAAGAAGGGATATGTGGAAGGGGTGATGGAACAGAACAATTGGACCATCGACGAGGAAAGGTAAAGTATAATCATCAGGAGGAAAAGTATTTAGCCATTACGACTATAGTGCCGTCTGAAGGGATATGAGGATAAGGATTTAGGATAGGACAGAGGGAAAGATTGTGTCCAAACCACATTTCTGTCCTTCGTTCTGCCCAACAATCCAAGTGGCCCCGCGAGGTGAGGCTGCCTCTTCATTGCCCACGCCTCATCGTGGACGGATTCCTGCAGAAGTACCAAAAATGTACACAACCAACCCCCAGGCAGGCGGCCAACCAGCCGCTCAAGCAGGCAGCCAGCCAGCCAACCGGTCAAGCAGCCTGCCAGCCAGCCGGTCAATCAGGCAGCCAGCCAGCCGGTCAAGCAGGAAGGCAGCCAGCCAGTCAAGCCGGCAGCCAGCCAGCCGGTCAAGCAGGCAGGCAGCCAGCCGGTCAAGCCGGCAGCCAGCCAGCCGGTCAAGCAGGCAGGCAGCCAGCCGGTCAAGCCGGCAGCCAGCCAGCCGGTCAAGTAGGCAGGCAGCCAGCCGGTCAAGCAGGCAGGTAGCCAGCCGGTCAAGCCGACAGCCAGCCAGCCAGCTGCCAGCCGTTTAGGTCCGTCCTGGAACCATCAACAAGTCGTGTGTTAAAGGATGTTATTCATTTCTGATGTGTTATCTTGAGATAATTTCGGGGCTTAGCGTCCCCGCGGCCCGGTCCTCGACCAAGCCTCCTTTTTGTTACACACCCCCAGGAAGCAGCCCGTAGCCAGCTGTCTAACTCCCAGCAAATTACCTATTTACTGCTAGGTAACAGGGGGCATCAGGATGAAAGAAACTCTGCCTATTTGTTTCCGCCTCCATCGGGGATCGAACCTGGAATCTCGGGACTACGAATCCGAAGCGCTGTCCTCTCAGCCGTCAGGCCCTTGGGACCATGACATGTGGTTTGGTCACCACTCCTTTGACTAAACAAATTTTTAAAGATAAGAAACAAGGTATTTCTCCTTGCAAATCATTTTATCAAATCAATAGTAATTGATAAAATTGATATAATAGTAATAGTAAAAAATCAAATCAATAGTAGTTTAAGTGATGTGAAAGGGGGGGGGACCATCATCCGCCCCCCTACCGGTATCACCAACCACCTAAGATCATCTAAAATCACCCACAATCACCTAAGACCACCTAAGACCCCCACAACCACCACTACCATGACAAGAGTACACCTGAAGAACATTACACAACCTTGTCAAGGCCCCACCACATTCACCCATGTCCACCTGACGCCTGAGACATGGGCGTCTCCTGGACCATGGCATGGGGGAGGGGGGACAGACGCTTAACCTGTGACTGATACGCATATGGAAGTTACATGTAGAGATGCGTGACATACGCCCACAAACACACACGACAACAAGTATCCTATATACCCTCCAGTGCAAGGAAAGGAAGTCTGCCTACCCTGCGTCCTGAACTGTGGTGTGTGTGTGTGTGTGTGTGTGTGTGTGTGTGTGTGTGGATTAGAATTCCGAAACTTGCGTCAGACAGCTTCTTCGCTTTCCTCGAGACAAACTCCTGATAAGCACCCGCCTGGCTTTTGACAAGTTGGCCCCGAGTCGTCTTGAAAAGCAACTGTCAATTCTCGAGTGACGATGGAATATGTAATGTGTGTGTTTTCAGAGCCTCCCGCGCGCGTGATGCCTTCGAGAGAAAACGGGGCGTTCTGGCGGGAAAGGTTGAACGAGGGCGGGTGTGAGGAATGTGCCAGGGGTAACTACACTATAATCCGTCAAGTGACTCTTGGTAGCCTATACTTGCCACATGGACGGACGGATGCGAGTGTCCACGCACGCACGCAGCCGCACACACAAGAGAGACGATCGCTATCCCACCCGAGAAACAATCAAGTTTCATGATGCCCTACCACAAATGTCTGATACAGCTTCACGGCTCTCGGGGGGGAAAATAAAAAAAAAGTAGTTGTTATACATGTGACATGAGCGCCAACACTACCCCGAAACACACAACTACACTCACACACATACACACACACACACACACAACACCACACACACACACACACACCCTACACACAACACACAACACACACACACACCACACACACACACACATCACACCACACCACACACACACACACACACCACACACACACACACACACACACACACACACATTCATCCTAGTCCATTAATCAAACGAAGTTATTTTTTTAATGCTCGTAAGTCAAGATCAACAAGTACACGGTGGCGTCCGTGTCGTCGTCACGGACCTCATTATAGATGCCACGCACGCTGGCTACTGTAAGACCAGTATGTGTGCGTGCATGTTGCGTGCGTGCGTGCATGGTTGCGTGTGTGAGCACAACATTTAATCTCATTAGAGGATGGAATGAACGCTACGAGGTCCAATAGACACCACAAAAATCCACACTTGGTCTAAAATCCCAACCTACATACTGAAGTACACCGCCGTAATCCCCCACAGTACTACAAGTGGTAAACTGTTTTCGTTAAAGTACTCAACCGT
>WNGS01008898.1:25309-44160 GCA_020271785.1 Procambarus virginalis
CCAAGGAGCATGACAAAAATGCTGGGACAGCAATTTGGGCGGCAGTGTGGACACAAAGGCCACCGAGTCTGACTGGAAGAGTGGCCTGTTTCTACTGACATTCATTGAGGGAAATGTTGATTTCGCAAGACCACGCTAGAAAAAGTAGTGTCATACTATTCAAGCTTTTAGCCATTATGCAGTGAGGCATTTGCCAAAAAGTAGGTTAACCTTGGAAGTAATAGGCAGTTGGTGAGAAGATGGGAAATAATATTGAGCATCGAGTCACCAGTCCTATCTTCCATTCTCTTTAAGTCCTGAGATTTTCTTGTCAAGGATTGCTTCAACAGCATTTGGCCCACGAGGAGCTCCGACGAAAGTACCGTCTTGCAGGACTGATTACAAACACGCCAGGCAAGAGACAGAATTGACTCCATCTATGATGGTTCGGCTTGAGACTACTTCACACGTGGAAGGATTTGGGAAGAGCCGAGGTTTTCTCCTTGATCCTCTATTTTTCTGATGTCCTCCAAGAGGGATCAAGAGCCAGCTATAGTGCCATCGTCCAAACACCAGATATTGAACTCGCTGGACAATTTTTTCGGGAATTTCTTATAGAATTAAGGGGAAAAGGAAAGGCGCTAGACACCACCTCTCTGGTCACCTTCGCATAATCTGATTTCGCGTTCGCCAAGAGCAATTTGATTTGCACTGCAGCACGATAGGATAAATGGAAGGAGGCTGGAAATGGTGTTGTACACCATGGGAGCAATGCATCTCTTTTTGGCCATGTTAATGCATTTTAAAGTCCAGTTTCATGAGGCCGTTGGAGAGATGTAGGCCCGTGCAGCAGGAACGGCCGCTTCACATCCTTGAGGAATCCCAAATTGGGCTTCAGCTATTCAGCCACTTGCTGGCTGACAACCCTCGTGACAGCCTTGGCAACCAGGCATCGGAAGTGTGTCCACAGCAATTGACCTGATTCCTCCGAGCCGCCTTGTTGAGAGCACAGAGGGGAGGCACTGAAAAAGGAAAGGGGAGGGTGCCTGATGACCTCAGGTATATCACCCGCAGGCACTGTTAACGAGCCGTGGTGTTTCATAAGAAGATCTTGAAGCATCACCAAGTGCGGGTTAGCATTTCCTTGATGTGTTGGGGTTATTGTCTGGTAAAGCCAACTGCTGACTCGGGTGGGGAAAGAAAGGGCTGCTTTGTTAACATCAGTTTCAACAGTTAGTAGGCTAAACTGTGTCCCCTAGTGTGTGTACATCGCCTATTGTACTCGCCTATTTGTGTCTGCAGGATCCAGCATGACTCTTGGATCCCGCTTTCGAGCATCGGATGTTTACAGCAAGGACTCTGGTCCATATTTCCCATCATACCTAATTTAAAATTATGAAGAGAATTTGCTTCCACAACCTGTTCCGTGCATTCCATTTTTCCACTACTCTCACACCTAAAAAAAAACTTCCTAACATCTCTGTGACTCATCTGAGTTTATATACTTCCATTCACATGTCCCCTTGTTTCTGTTACTATTCCGTGTTTCGTGTGAACATTTCGTTTTTTTCCACTCTGTCAATCCCCTCTGAGTATTTTATACATTCCAATCATGTCCCTCTCTCCCTTCTTTTTCTAGTGTCGTAAGGCACAGTTCCTCAGGCCTCCTCATACCCCATCCCCTGTAACTCTGGGACAAGTCTCGTTGCAACCTCTGAACCTTTCAAGTTCCTTGATATGCTTCTTCAATGTTAACTCCATTGATGTGGCGGCATACTCTAGGACTGGCCGCACATAGGCAGTGTAAAGCGCCCGAATACTTCTACTTAGGTTTTGAATGATGTTCTAACTTTTGCAGTGTAGAGTACCTGCTGTCGTTATCCTATTTATAGTGCTTCTGGGATAGTTAGGTGTTACATCCAGCACCAGGCCTCTTTCTCGCGTCGGCCCAGATAGGCGTCCCTGCATTGTTTATGTCCCTTTGGTCTCCTATCACCTAGTCCCATTTCCATAACTTTACATTGCTCGTGTTGAACTCCAGTAGCCATTTCTTGACCTCCTGCAACCTTTCAAGTCCTCTGGCAGGATCCTGCAATCCTCATCTGTCAAAACTCTTCTCATCAACTTTGTCCGTCATCCGCGAAACATCGACATGTACGGACTCTATCTCCTGTAACAGATCGTTTACAAACATTAGAAATAGAATAGTCCAAGCTCTCGACTCCTTGAGTACTCCACTCGTTACTGTTCGCCAGTCCGACAACTCGCCTCTTACCATTAACTTCTTGCTCCTGCCTGTTAGGTAGTTCCTCACCCATGCTAGGCCTTTCCTCCCACGCCCGCCTGCCTCGCGAGTTGCAACAGCAGTCTCATGTGCGGTACTGTATCAAAGGCTTTTGGCGTCCCGATATGCAGTTTGCCCACCATCTCTGGCCTTTCTATCATGTTATTTATCATAGAAATTCCAAAAGGTTAGGAAGCACGATTTCCTTCCAAGAACCCATGTTGATGTTTGTCCAAATCTAAATGTTCTCCAAGTGTGCAACCAGTCATAGCCTAATTATTCGTTCAAGTATTTTACAGAGGATGCTTCTCAGTGATACAGGTCTACAGTTAAGTGCCGCCTCCCTATCCCCTTTCTTGAAAATCGGTAAGACATTCGCCTTCGTCCAGCAACTGGGAATTCCCTGACATAAGTGAATAATTAAAGATCATTGCCAGAGGCAGCTAAGGCTGCGCTGCTGCTTTTAGTATCCCGTTGAACTTTGCTGGTCCAACTGCTTTAGATGCATCTAGATTTGTCTACTGTTTCATTACCTCCTTTGTTTCACCTCTATATCTGATATTATTTCATCTAGTTTCTTCTAACAATGGGAGCTGCTCAGGCCTCGTTATGAAACACTCCATGGATAGTGGCATTCAGTGCCTCGCAGATTTCCTTGTCACTTTGTATATGCCTCTTTTGTTTTCCTTAGTCTTGTCCCTTGGTCGTTCACCGACATTTTCTTCTTATTTGACTGTGTAGTAGCTTAGGTTGTTTTTTTCGCTTTGATTGCATAGTCGTTCTATCGTCCTTTCCCCGATGTTCGTCTTATATTATGTAATCGTTCCTAGCTCTGTTGCATCTGATCCTGTTGTCCCTCTGTCCTTTGCTTCTGTACTTCCTCCACTCCCCTGCTGGCCGTTTTTGCTTCCTGACACTGTCTAACACCATGGTTATCTATTTCTCTTATATTTCCCTTGTTTTTGGTATGAATCTCTCTTCGGCCTGTTGGAATTTCTGTATGACTATGTCCATCATATCTTGAACTGTGTTTCCTCTAATTTTTTCCTCTCCGGCTAGTAGTCCTTTTCTGACTGTGCTCCCGGTGGACCTCGTCTGTCTGGCTTCTAGGTCCTCCCTCGTGTAGTGGTGCCCTTCCTATTGTTGCATGTAGTCCCACTCTCCTTTCCCAACCTCTTGTCCCATGATCACAGGTTTGAATTCCATCATGTAGTCAAGGAGTTTTTTTTTAAAAAAAGGACACATGGTCGCTGGCCCCGAGAGGTATTTCATGTTCCAAATTCCCGATGTCTTCCATATTCTGGGTGAAAATCAGGTTCTAACAGGCTCGGTGCTTCCTCCTCATTTCCCTTTTCTTCCTTCACATTTTGGTGTAGGAATTCCGTGTCATAAACATCTACTACTTTGCTCCCCACGTTTCGTCCTCTCCATGGGGATTTTCCTTGATTCCCAATTTTCCTCTCCATGATTTAGGTCCTCCCCCATGATCAGCTTTCGCTCTCATTCTGTGGGCTAATGTTGCTGCCTTCTTCGAGTTCATCTATGCATGCCTTGTTGTTGCATTCATACTCCTGCCTGGGGTCTTCTACTGTTTGGGTGGGGATTGTAGATTACCCATAGATCACAATCTTCCGCCCATCTACTGTTAGAGTTCCATGTAGGAAGCTTGTGTGCATTCATTGGTAACCAGATTTCCCAGGTCTTCAAACTTCCTTTCTGCTTTATTAGGAGGGCTACTCCCCCTCCCTGTCTGTGCTCCCTCTCTTTTCTGATCACCTGGTAGCCTTCGGAAAGATTGCATCCGAGATCAGTCATTTTATTTTAGATTTCCACTATTGCAACTAAGTCAGGATCTGCCTCACTCATTTTTTCTTTTATCTCTTCTGCCTTTTTGATACCCCATCATCATTGGTGTACCGAACCTTGAGATTCTTCATGGGAACTCTGGTACCAGAGTTCGCCCCTTTCTCTGAGGGTTTGGGGGAGGAGGGGCTGGGGGGATCTGGGGGTGTCTGGGGGGTGGAATGTGGTCTGGATGGGTGCTTGTGGGGGGGCGAATGGGGGCTGAGCATCTAGGAAGGTTGGAAGTAGGTCTGGGGTAGGGCCTGTGTAGGTAGGTCTGGAGTAGTAAGGACATACTGGGTCTGAAGATTAGGAAGGGTCAGAGAGGCATAGAGGGGGTCGAGAGGTAGCGTAAGTTTTGAGAGAGTCCGATAGATTCTTCAGAGGTTGGGGGAGGAGAAGGATAGAGGGGGTGGGGGAAAGGAGGGGCGGATGGACATGGATAGTGATAATGGGAGGGGGGAGGTATTATTCAGGGGGAACTCAGGGATAAGTGTGGGTATTGGGGCAGAATGGGGGAAGAGGGAAAATGCAGGAGAGGTTGGTGGGTCCCTCCGTCCCCTACGTGTGGGTCCATGTACCCCCATGCAAGGGTAGTGGGTCACATGGGAAGGGAGAGGGGATGAGGAGGGGTAGAGGGGCTGGGTGGGTTTTGGGGGTGTTTTTGGGTTTGTGGGGGTTGAGGTGATGAGGGCGTCCTTGGAATGTGTGATGAATTTGACTGCAGTGGGTTCAGAGGGGTCAAGGGAGGTCTTGGGGAGATAAGCAGGGGCAGGGAGGCCTGATTTGGGGAGGGTGTGACCATGGAAGCGGTATTGGTGCTGTACTCATGCAAGAGTACGACGGTGAAATATGGCCAGTTGCGTACTCCAGTCGTAAACGAGCAATGCTGAGAAGTAAACTCTCCACTGTAGAAAAGGGAACTCCTTGCTGCTGTCGTGGGAGTAAGGAATTCTACCAGTATCTCTATGGTAAGCGTTTTCACGTTTCAAGTAGATCACCACCCCTCAGCCACATCGGTACGCTTAAAAACGCCAACCCTAGAATAATGCGCTGGGTGTTGTTCCTTCAACAGTTCACATTCCGCGTGGTTTACATAAAGGGAGCCGACAACGGTAGGTGCTGACTGGTTGAGTAGGTCGGGGGTGATTCCGAGACGTCGAACGAGGGAAACATGAGCGAGGAAATGCGACGCGAATCACTGGACACTGGTTCCCAGTGTGTGTCTGATGTTTCAGGCATGACACAGGTGGAGAGAGGCAGTGGACAGGCTAGCGCCACTCAGGGTTTCGAGGCGTTGAGCCGATCCAGACCTGGAGCTACGTCCAACCACAGTGCCTGCTCAAGACCTGAACAGATAGCCACATGTGATCCGGTGACTGAAGAAATTCCTCACTTACCAGAAAGAATAGTCTAGACGAGCCCCCGCCTCGCCTAGAAGGATAGAAAACGGGTCCGCTGGACCCGGCCGCGCACAGTGCACTCAGTTTGTGCACATGCCGTCAGCGGTTTGAGGTTGACCGAGCGCCACGCTGTGGAGCTCGATCTTTGTTGGGGGTGATGTGGGAGTATGTCTCCCAAGATGCTCCCACAGCTGACTTGAATGGCATTGCAGTGCACAGATCTTCGTGCACAAAGCCTATCTCTCTTAATCCTGGATAGTGACCTAGCATGTTGGGTATCTCCAGAATGCCCACTTAACCAGGAACACTGTTAAAATACGTAGGCCGCCGTATGTCTAGGCAGGAAGTAGATACAGGGAGCTAAGTATACTTGCTACCAAAGGGTCAGTGAGTACATGGCTGGTGCCCGCTGAGACAGAGGGGAAGGCGCCAGCAGCGTCTGACCTCTGGGGTCAACCGGCGCGATGCTGAATAACAGCTATGACGTGTTCATGACGTCACTCCTGCTACTGCTCATCGAACGAGCTAATATGATTGGTTCCCGCTCATTTGCTGCAATGCTATTGGTCAAATTGTAACTCTTTTGTGTTGTGTGCCACGAGATGCCCGGCACCCTTGCAAACTCATTCACGTGAGAGAGACCATACGAAGAGGACGTGTTCTGTTCTACCGGCCAATAGACTGATCACCGTCTATCCCTCACCGTCAAGTTAACTCAGCGTCTTTGCGATATACCACACACTCGCCAGAATCACGAGTGGAATATATTGTTTAGAAGCCTAAAGTGACAAATCTCCAGAGCGAAACAGACTGGTATCAGGTAACCCCTGGTGACAAAGATCGTCGTGAGTGACTCAGAGTGAACTAAGGCAGTGCCGCCGCCTAAGTAATCTGTGTGTGACTTTACCACAGTGTACCTGTACCACAGTGTACAGTGTAGTGCATGGTACTGCCGCCAGCCGCCGCCAGCCGCCGCCAGCCGACGCCAGCCGCCGCCCGCCGCCCTCACTCTGACGTGACGTCACCACCTTAGCACCGCCAGTGCCAGTGTGTGCGCGTGTGTCTGTCTGTTAAGCATACAGCACGCCCCTACTCACGAAATCATCTCAAGATACTGCGAGTACCCTCCGTGTCTACGAGCGAAACCAGCTATCAGGCCACCTACGAGTGCTTGTATAAACGAGTCTGAGTGAGTGCGTAAGGAAAGGTACCTTATCTGTAAGTACAAGATCTTGTCATTGTTTTATTGTGTCTGTGTTGATCTGAGGGATCAACCACAGTTCTCACCTTCTTATACCTGTCGCAGGTTATAGGTGAATCGACGGTGTATGCGTGTTTATCTGTGTGGTATCACGGCATTTCACTCGTCTGTGAATGTGAGCTTCACATACACCACACATTTAGTTATTGTGTGATTATTATTGTGTTTATTGCATATCATCATTACCGAGTATCCAGTTGGAACTCTTGTGATCCCTTTGCATACCGGCAGTTAGGTTGCCGTGGTAATGATTGGCTGTCAACTGTGTTAAGTTAGGTGTTTCTCCACGAGTGGATACGAGTCGATTAGCCAGACGTCAAGAGTCTCGCTAATGCAACCATAGCTTTGCTGACGCCAATCGAAAGTAAATCAAGCACCCTGTGTATTAGTGGTTAAGTTAGTAAATAAACTACTGTTAAGCTTTATGCGGTGTTTCTGTTGAACCACTTCTGAATACTGCCAATATTACTCCAGCCTTCAGCTCTAAGTGTCTTCAACACCGAGTTGCCTGTAAGTCACTAAACTATAAATTTGATGAGGACCCTAGGAGTCCCTTAAAGTGTTACATCATTGAGGAGATTCCAACGACCAACGTGGAGCAGGACCAGGTGAGGCTAGTCTGAGAAGAGACCCACAAGGACTCTAACTCGACCTTGCTCCCAGGCCCTGTACGGTTGCTCTCGTATTTTCTATTTTGCTAATTCCGACAGCTTCGTGAAGCGTCTGCCACATGTACATTGGCGACGTACGCATTGCAGTCGTGACAAAAAAAAAAAAAGAAAAACCCCCACACTGCGAGACATCAGAAATATGTGTAGATTAATAAACCTCACATTGTTTGAGTTAGGAAAACACTATCTGTCAAATATTGATACTGTTCTTAAAAGATTTCCCCATTTTGCACCCGCAAGATAACGTAAGCTTTTAAGGGTTGATAGATGTTAATCTTCTTGTTTGAGGAGCTGTTCACTTGAGACAGTTAAGCAAGTCCCAGCTGTGTCTGGGTACAAGTGACAGGATGAACAACCCAGCGTGTTTTCTTCCTATTGGGGAGTGTTGTACATGCTACTATGGCGGTGTGTCCACTCACAAGATGAGTGGCGCTGCCCAATAAACTCGCCCCTCGGGGCAAAATTTAAAAAAAGAGGCAGCATCACGCTAGACTGTTAACACCGGCCACGAGGCCTACACAGGGCAGGGCACGTCCCTCAGTGATAATATACGGACAATATATTGTGTAATATGGAAATGTGGATCCAGGAATTAGTAATAGTGAGTGAATACCATTGCAAGTCGGAAATTAAGCAGAAAATCCTTGTAATAATAAAAGCAAATAATAAATCAGTGTAATAAATCAACAAGTGGAAACTGGTGGCATCCAGCCTGTGACAACAATGGTCAATTGTACATCACACTGGAACCATCTTTTCTAAATTTAAAATTTTAAAATTTTGCCCCAAGAGGCGAGTTTATTGGGCAGCGTCACTCATCCTGTGAGTGGACACACCGCCATAGTGACAGTATTGGGCAGCGTCACTCATCCTGTGAGTGGACACACCGCCATAGTGACAGTATTGGGCAGCGTCACTCATCCTGTGAGTGGACACACCGCCATAGTGACAGTATTGGGCAGCGTCACTCATCCTGTGAGTGGACACACCGCCATAGTGACAGTATTGGGCAGCGCCACTCATCCTGTGAGTGGACACACCGCCATAGTGACAGTATTGGGCAGCGACACTCATCCTGTGAGTGGACACACCGCCATAGTGACACTATTGGGCAGCGTCACTCATCCTGTGAGTGGACACACCGCCATAGTGACAGTATTGGGCAGCGCCGCTCATCCTGTGAGTGGACACACCGCCATAGTGACAGTATTGGGCAGCGCCACTCATCCTGTGAGTGGACACACCGCCATAGTGACAGTATTGGGCAGCGACACTCATCCTGTGAGTGGACACACCGCCATAGTGACACTATTGGGCAGCGTCACTCATCCTGTGAGTGGACACACCGCCATAGTGACAGTATTGGGCAGCGCCGCTCATCCTGTGAGTGGACACACCGCCATAGTGACAGTATTGGGCAGCGCCACTCATCCTGTGAGTGGACACACCGTCATAGCAGCATGTACAACACTCCCCAACAGGAAGAAAACCCGCTGAGTTGTTCATCCTGTCACTTGTACCCAGACACAGCTGGGACTTGCTTAACTGTCTCAAGTGAACAGCTTCTCAAACAAGAAGATTAACATTTGTCAACCCTTAAAATCTTACGTTGTCTTGCGGGTGCAAAATGGGGGAATCTTTTAAGAACAGTATCAATATTTGACAAATAGTGTTTTCCTAACTCAAACAATGTGGGGTTCATTATTCTACACGTATTTCTAATGTCTCTCAGGTGTTCACATTCTTTCAGGTAGTGGTCAAGGCGGTGTCCGTCACTCTCATCACAGATTCTGCAACTCCGCTGCTCAGCTGTTGTTTCCATTCCGAATCGCTATGGATATTTGTATCCAAGACGGATTCTCATTATTACTGATCCTCTCCCTCGGCCACCACCTGTTCGTCCATAATGATTGGGATTGCCAGCTGCAACCATGTTGTACCATCGTACAGATTCACTGGTTTGTGCTTCTATCCTCCTTTCCTCAGTTACCTTGTCACGGTGATGTTGCCTGACAATACCTCTAATTTGTAGTAGAGTCTTGGGTATGAAGTATTCAATATGGTCTCCTTCAGCGCCTTCAGCAGCCAGCACATCTGCTCGTTCATTCCCACATATTCCAACATGGGAGGGGATCCACAGAAACTTGACGACTCTTCCCTGATTGATTAGAGCCCCTCACAGCTCTTTTGATTTCAACTATCGTAAGATTTTCGGCCCGATTTTTACTTAGGCTTTGTAGCACTGCATTTGAGTCAGTGCAGATCACTGCACCATTAGTGTTCCGTTCAAGGAATCTTAACGCAAAAACAATGGCAGTTAACTCCACTTGCATTGAAGAGGCATAGTTCTCAATAAGTGCTTTCTCTTTATTTCTGTGTTGAAAGACATTATTCCTAATTACAGTGAATACTGCACCAGCCCTGCCATTGGTAGGATTAGATGACCCGTCAGTGTAGATTTGATCTAGTTCGTCTCTGGCTTATAAATTTCCGAGAGATACTTGTGGCTCATTTCTTGTGGTATTATGTCATTTTTTCGTTGCCATTTCATTGATGATAATCTTGCACAAGTCATCCTTCTAGCGAGGTAACCTCTCTACAGGCAGGAGCTCACGGGCTTACTCAAGCAGGTGAAGCTCTTCCTGGTAGCAGACTGATCTGAGATGCCATTTTCTGCTTCTCCTGTTTCCTCCTGTTAGCAGCACTGAACTCAGTTTTTTCTTGGCAATATCATTGTAATGGGGATCTCTGGCTATCCTAATTGCAAGCTTAGCATTCAGTTCCATAATTCTGCTTTTAACACTGGGGAGGGACAACTCTCGTAGATTAGACGATTTGGCAGTTCTTGGAACTCCAAGAATGATTGTCATGGCTTCATTTTGTATGATTTAGAGCCTTTTCTTATCGTTTGGGAGTAGGTGCATAAAACTGGTGCGGCATAGTCTATGACGGAGCACACACATGCTGCGCTCCGTCAATGCACGTCAATAAAGTGATGTACATAGGTGTACATCATTTTTAGGACGGCAATAGAGGCTCCATGTCCATTCCAGGTCATAGCTTTCAGTGCCCTGAGTCGACTTTTGCATGTTCCATTAAGCTGGTTGAGCTCCTCTTTCTTCCCCCTTGTTAGAGCCGACAATGACAAGGTACCGATAGTGGTCAACCCATTCAAATGTTACACCATTAATTAGCAGTTCTTCATTTGCCCATCATGGGCATCTTCAAATCAATATTTGCAATGGCGTTCATAAGTACGTTGAATAGTGTAGGGCTTAAGACTCCGCCTTGGGGGGTCCCGAGTTCCATATTCATTGTTCTGGAGACTGCTCCGTTGAAGCTGACCTTGGCTTTCCTTCCTGTGAGGTAGTCTTCAACCCATTTCATGAGTCTCCCCTTGACACCCTTGCATGCAAGCTCGTCCAGGATTGCAATCCCCTGTGCTTTGTCTAAGTCTCCTTTGATGTCCACAAATACAGAGTACCTAGCCGTGTCATTAGCCAAGTAATTAACTATACAATTTGCTGTGCTCCGTCCTTTAACAAATCCATTGACCCCTTTCCCTAACCTGCCTATTTTGTGCAACAGTCGGTTCAGAATGATCCTTTCAAGCATCTTGCAAGTGCATGACACGAGACTGATAAGTCTGTAATTGCTTCTACCACACCCTAAGTACCTGCCCATATAGTTTGAACAAATGAACTTATATAATATTACAAATATACGGTATACATAAAATATTATAAATATATACATATAATATTATAAATAGTAAAATTACTAAAGTCAACAAGGGCGAAGCACAAATCCATCAGACAATGGAGTTGTGTGGCAAGTGTCTTAAAGAATCTGGAAGACGTACTGTAGTCATCAAGTATTGCCTCTGTAACACAATTTCACCTGAGCTGTGTAGCATTATCTACAGCATGCACAAACAGACAAGGAACATACTGGGTCTGCAAAAATAACAGGTTAATATAGGAAAACATAACCCAACCGATGAGTGACATTCCCAAGTCACACAGATTAACATTCACCATAAAGCTGCCAGTGATATATGCGGACTGTGACAAGACAACACTGGATAATGACCAAAACTAAGTACAAATAGTTTAGAGAAGCAGAAGTGTGGAGGGAGAGAGGGTATTGTTGTGACGTCTGAATGTTTCTATCTACTCTGTGATTGTGAGAAAGTAAAGCAAAGTAAGGAAGAAAGGAGGGGAAGGAGGAGGGAAGAGAAGAGAGGGCACAGACATGGATAAGGTTGAGCGGGAACTCGTCCATCCGGCAACAGAAAACGAGAGGCGCACGGGAAGAGTGGAGGTAGGAGGGAGGAAGGAGGAGGGGGAAGGAAGGAGGAGGGGGAAGGAAGGAGGAGGGGGAAGGAAGGAGGAGGGGGAAGGAAGGAGGAGGGGAGAGTTGACTGATGTTATTCTGTGATGTTTTACTATACTGACGTTAATTTTACTTTACATATTCTAATACAAGTTGCCACCTCCTGTCTCCTTCACAAACTAAATCTTAATTCCACTTAAACAATGGGACAGGAACACTGCTTAATTTAGTTACCTCTCACTTGGTCCTCTAGTTATTTCTAGCCTTAACTCTTACTTGTGGGGACATTGATTCACAAAGAGAACTGAACAAAAGTCAAGCTTGTCATTCTACACATAGACATTTACTGAATCAATTATTTCAATTTCTAGCAATTGATATTTAACAGTTTGACATCCTATTGTTTTAACATAATACTGGCTTAATTAAAAAAAGGGGAGGGGGTCACCCACTCCATACACGCTGGTTTAAGACGAGGCATAACTGAACTCTCACCTTCTCAACTCACACGGATGCACCCTGATGGGGACTGGCACCTACCAGGGTGAAAATTGGGGGACAGTTGGCTGGTCACTTTCCCTCTGTGCAAACTGGTCTCTAACTGCTCACCTCACTGGCCAGCCAGGGATGGGTACTCTCTTGAAGATAGTACAATGGGCTCTTTGTTGAGAAGTACTGCTGTCAGCACAAGCTGGGCTGGTTATCTTGAATCTTGACATGATTTAGGGGCTTTTAGTGTCCCCGTGGCCCGGTCCTCGACCAGGCCTCCACACCCAGGAAGCAGCCTGTGACAGCTCACTAACACCAGGTACCTATTTTACTGCTAGGTAACAGGGGCATAGGGTGAAAGAAACTCTGCCCATTGTTTCTCGCCGGCGCCTGGGATCGAACTCAGGACCACAGGATCACAAGTGCAGCGTGCTGTCCGCTCGGCCGACCGGCTACCAGCCCGAGCGGCTGGCTCGCTCTTCCACTATCATCTCGCTCCTCACACAAACACACACTCATGGCCACAGTCAAGGAAGTTGTAATGAAAGCAGTAACCTCACAGGAGGCAGCTAGATGCCCGAGCCAGTTAATGGAAAGGAAGAGAGCTGTAGTAGTGGGAGGTGTTAAGGAACAAGAGGGCTCCACAAGGGAAGAATGGAGGTCTAAGGACAAAGCTGCAGTGTCAGGGATACTAAAGGAGATAGGTATGGAAGGGGCTGAAACAGACATAGAAAAGTTTTTCCTGATTGGCCAGTACAACAAAGACAAAGACTGGGTGATCAAGGTAGTGCTCAAAAACGAGTACATCAAAGAGGACATCCTAGCAAAAAAGAGCAAACTGAAATATGTAACGAATTACAGACAGGTATTCCTTCAGAGGGACATGACCAGGACAGAGATAATACAGGCAGCAGATGCAAGGAAAAGGCGCAGGCAGAGGGAAGGGAGCCAGGGGAACCTCAACCCCCCAACCCAGCATCCCAGTGGGGAGTGTGGAACCCCAACCCAGCACCTCGGGAACCCCAGAGGGGACTGCAACATCCCAACTCACCACCCTATAGGTGGGGAGTTCCACCATTCCACCCAATTCCACCCTCCCTCCCTACCCCTAGTACCCCATCCCTCCCACCCCCAGGTCTTCCTCCTGCCCCACGCCGGCCCAGACACGAACCAAGTCCTCCATCCCCCACCCCAGTTCTAAGCCATCCTCCCCCTGCCCCTCCTTCCCCCCCCCACCCCGACCTCCCTCAGAACCCCTGGTAACTACCCCACAGGAGGATGAGCCTACCCAAGCAGCAATGCCCATGGAACAGCTTCCTGCACTAGTTGGGAGGGTGCGTGAAAATGGACATAGGAAAGCAAGCTTCAAGGTAATGTACTCAAACATCGATGGGAATACCAACAAAGCAAGTGAACTGGCAGAAAGGGCGCAGGAAGAAAACCCAGATGTAATAGGACTCGCAGAAACAAAATTGTCAGGAGTCATAACAAATGCTGTGTTTTCAAAGGTCTTTTATATAGTAAGGAAAGAGAGAGACGGGAGAGGAGGAGGTGGAGTGGCACTGCTGATAAGGAAGGACTGGAGCTTTGAAGAGATGGAAATTCCGGGCTGCGACGGATTCAGAGATTACATAACAGGAACTATGACAATGGGTGGACCTAAGATAATAGTGGCAGTCATTTACAACCCTCCATTAAATGACAGAAGACCCAGACAAGAGTTCGACAGAAACAACATGGCTACCATTAACATAATAGAGAGCAGCTTCAGTTGCCTGCAGGAATGGATCCAGACTCTTAATCATGGGCGATTTCAACCATGGAAAGATAGACTGGAAGAATGGGGACCCCCATGGTGGTGAAGACACATGGAGATCTAAACTTTTGGAAGTGAGTACAAGGAACTTTCTGAGCCAACATGTCAAGGGACCCACAAGAATGAGAGGAAATGACAAACCAACTAGACTCGACCTGATTTTCACCTTAAATGGCTCCGAAATTAGGGAAGTCAAATTTGAAGCCCCCATAGGAATGAGTGACCACAGTATATTGGTATTTGAGTATCTGGTAGAAGTAGGGATAACCTATCCAAGGATGGGATTGGAAGGAAAGACTAAATTACCGAAGAGGAAAATATGACGAGATGAGGAACTTTCTGATGGGAATACAATGGGGAACAAAACTCAGAGAAAAGACTGTACAGGATATGATGGATTATGTCACCCAGAAGTGTCAGGAGGCTGCAGACAGGTTTATCCAAGTCCAAAAAGTGAAAAATGAAAAGCAACAGAAGAATCCGGGGTTCAACCAGGAATGTGCAGCAGCGAAGCAATTTAGTAAAAGAACATGGCGAAACTATAGGAATAACAGAACACCAGAGAGCAGGGAGAGATACCAGAGAGCCAGAAATGAGTACATCAGAGTGAGGAGAGAAGCAAAGGGGCAGTATGATAATGACATCGCGAGTAAAGCCAAGATCCAACCAAAGCTGCTCCACAGCCACATCAGGAGGAAAACAGCAGTGAAGGAACAAGTGATGAAGCAGTGAAAAGGGGAGAACAGATACAGAGAACGGTAAACAGGTGTGTGAAGAACTCAACGAGATTCCAGGACGTCTTCACAATAGAACAAGGAGAGGTCCCTGCACTAAATGAGGCGGCAAACTGAACAACCTTGGAGGAAATTTACCTCACCACTGATGAAGTCAAAAGAATCTGTTGGAGCTGAATGTGTCAATGGCTGTTGGGCCTGACAGACTCTCACCGTGGATTCTAAAAGAAGGTGCAGAAGCACTAAGTGTGCCACTCTCTATGGTGTATAACAGATCACTGGAAACGGGAGACCTTCCAGAAAGCTGGAAGACGGCTAATGTAGTCCCAATTTACAAAAAGGTGACAGGCAAGAGGCGCTGAACTACAGGCCAGTTTCCCTAACTTGTATACCATGCAAGGTGATGGAGAAGATTGTGAAGAAAAGGCTCGTAGAGCATCTGGAGGGAAACAGCTTTGTAACACCACCAGCATGGGTTCAGAGATGGTAAATCGTGCCTCACAGGCCTAATAGAATTCTATGACCAAGCAAGACAAATTAGGCAGGAAAGAGAAGGGTGGGCAGAATGCATTTTCTTTGACTGTCAGAAAGCCTTTGACACAGTACCTCACAAAAGGCTGTTACAAAAGTTGGAGCAACAGGCAGGAGTAAAAGGGAAGGTGCTCCAGTGGATAAGGGAGTATCTAAGCAATAGGAAACAGCGAGTAACTGTGAGGGGGAGACATCAGAGTGGCGAGATGTCACCAGCGGAGAACCACAGGGCTCAGTACTCGGACCCATCCTGTTTCTAGTATATGTAAACGATCTTTCAGAGGGTATAGACTCATTCCTTTCAATGTTTGCTGACGATGCAAAAATTATGAGAAGAATCAAAACAGATGAAGATAGAGACTACAGGACGACCTGGATAAACTGGAGGAATGGTCTAGAAAACTCACGTAAGTGTAAAGTAATGAAATTAGGCGAAGGGAGCAGAAGGCTGAACACAAGGTACCATCTGGGAGGTGAAATCCTACAAGAGTCAAATAGAGAGAGAAAGATCTGCGGGTCGATATCACACGGAACCTGTCCCCAGAGGCCCTCATCAAAAGGATATCATCAGCGGCATATGCTAGACTGGCCAACATAAGCACTGCCTTTAGAAACTTGTGTAAGGAATCTTTCAGAACCCTGTATACCACTTATGTAAGACCAATCCTGGAGTACGCAGCTCCAGCCTGGAGTCCATACCTAGTTAAACACTAGACGAAGTTAGAGAAGATTCAGAGGTATGCCACGAGACTAGTCCCGGAACTGAGAGGTATGAGCTACGAGGAAAGGCTAAGGGAACTGAACCTCACAACCCTGGAAAACAGAAGAGTAAGGGGAGACATGATAACCACCTACAAAATTCTCAGGGGAATTGACAGGGTAGACAAAGACAAACGCTTTAGCGCGGGTGGAACACGAACAAGGGGACACAGGTGGAAACTTAGTACCCAGATGAGCCACAGAGACGTTAGAAAGAATTTTTTCAGTGTCAGAGTAGTTAACAAATGGAATGCTTTAGGCAGTGATGTGGTGGAGGCTGACTCCATACACAGTTTCAAATGTAGATATGATAGAGCCCAATAGGTTCAGGAATCTGTACACCAGTTGATTGACAGTTGAGAGGCGGGACCAAAGAGCCAGAGCTCAATCCCCGCAAACACAACTAGGTGAGTACACGCGCGCACACACCACAATTACAACACAATTATACATGAAAGAGTGCAAAATACTTGCACTGTCACATTGTGGTACAAAACACCAGCAATATTGCAGAGCCAGGTAATATAAACAATGAGAGCAACAGTGAGACAGAGTGCATAAACGAAGGAATTGGGACGAAAAACGGAGATGGTTCAATAAAAAGCAGCCAAGACAGGCACAAGTATAAATATCCTGAACAAATTATAAACTGAAAATATTTGCAAATTCTATGCACAAGGAATATGCAAATATGGGAAATTAGGTGCAAAATGCACTTTTTGCATCCTCGAAAATGCAGGGACATGTTGGCTAGGGGTACATGCTGTTTTGGAACGGAGTGTAGATACTTCCACCCTAAACTATGCAAATTTTCAATTAGGGACAAAAAATTTTACAATCTACATTGCCCGGAATTCCACGTGAGAGGTACACAGCGTTATAGACAGGAAGATCATTATGACACTATTGGAAGTTTTTTAGAGGAACGCAGAAACAGAGTAGGCCATATGAGAGAGAGGAACAGGCAGATAGAACCACTGCAGGATTATAGAGGGGGAGGGAGATACCCACAAGACTAGAATACAAATCATCAACAAGCACACAGGTACTACACACACCTGGACTACTACCAAAACTGGACAAACCACTACCAAAACAACACACCCTGGACATGGGTGGAGAGGTGGGAGAACTGCCAAAGCCCACCTGAAGTGACACGCAATGTGGGAAATCATTCATATTTGCAAACATATAAGGCCTAAAATCAAAATCAAGAATTAAAGTTCATAAATGGCTTCTAATAGAATCGAACTCAATATTTGTTGCATTTACAGAAACCCACACAAGACCCCATGGATAGTGAAATTTGGATCCCAAACTATAATGTAAATGTGACAGAGCAATTAGGTCAAGTGGAGGAGTAGGTCTGTATATTAAAGAGGAACTGGCATGCACAGAGCTCCTGAACTCGACAAGTGAGGTGGTAGAGGTACTTGGAATCAAGGTAGAAAATATAAATCTAATTTTTATTCTAATATACAAACCGCCAGATGCAAAAGTTGAGGAATTCACTGAACAGATCCACAAAATAGAGAATATCCTTGATAACCCAGCAAACCCAGTACCAGATATTATCCTCCTTGGAGACTTCAATCTACCCAGTTTACAATGGAGAATAGTAAACAATAACATTATAGCAGGAAGTCAACCTGGAAATAACCAACCACAGGTCACAGAACTACTGAGATTCTGTGACAAATTCTCGCTCAGTCAGCAGATTACAGAACCAACTAGGAACGAGAACACGCAGGACCTGATATACACGAACAATGAGGAGCTAATCAGAGACATTACTGTCTCAGACACTACGTACTCGGACCACAAGCTCATTGACGTACAAACTAACATTAATAACGGTAGTAGGCCCAAGAGAAACAACAAGCGAGAAGGGCTATTCAATAAATTCAATTTTAATAATAAAAGAATAGACTTGGGGAAAATAAACAGGCAACTTACAAATATTCAATGGGAAAATGTTCTAAGTAATAAAAGTCCTACACAAGGAATAGAAAAACTGACTTCTGAAGCATATGAAGTCTGTCTGAAAGATGTTCCTTTGAGGAAAGCCAGAAAGAAGTCCAATGTAGAAAGAGAACGCAGACGACATTACAAAAGAAGGAAGAAATTAACAGAAATGCTTAAGCATACACGACTTAACATACAAAGAAGGAATAATTTAAACAGGGAGAATGAAGAAATCGAACAGAGACTGAAGCATTCCTATCAGATTGAAGAAAGGCAACTAGAATAGAAAGCATTTCAAGAAATAAAGAAAACCCAAAATATTTCTTCACATATGCTAAATCAAAAGCAAAAACCACTGCCAGTATTGGACATATTCGTAAAAGTGAAGGTTCATACAATGATTATGACAAATTAGTGAAATCCTAAAAAAACAGTATGAGGACATGTTTAGCACTCCGATAAACAGCATGAAAGTGGAAGATCTGGGGCAACTTCTGTATGCGTAATATCCAAACCTCTGTAAATATAACTGATGTCACATGAGCATGACAGATTTGAAAAGAAATTGACAACATGCCCATGCATTCAGCTCCAGGTCCAGACTCATGGAATTCAATATTTATAAAGAAATGCCAAGTGCCAGTAGCACAGGCGCTCAGTATAGTGTGGAGGAAGAGCTTGGACACGGGGGAGATACAGATGCACTTAAGTAGCAGACATAACCCTCTACACAAGGGAGGTAGCAAAGCATGGCTAAGAATTATAGACCAGTTGCACTAACT
>WNGS01008899.1:9677-26865 GCA_020271785.1 Procambarus virginalis
TAATTTTGTATATAGTCCATCTGCATGCCCATGGTGTTCACAGCCCAATTGAACAGAAATGTGTAAACCATAAAAGTGAGGAGATAATAATAATTCATTGTGTTGGGGGACAGGCAGCCAGTGTACATATACATGTTAGAATTATATCGAGGTCTCCTCAACATCTGTCTACTGCATACCCTTACCAAATTCCTTTCCTGGCTGATGAACATTTGTCTTGACACCATATTGGAATCTCACCCAGTATCAGTTGGGTCCGGTCCGTCTAATTACCACAAGCTAACACAAGCTACACAAGCTTCAGAAAGCTTCCTGGCAATACGTTAATAATGAATAAATATGATATATTTACTCATTATTATGTTGGTGCTGAATGTACAACACGAAAAAACATAATTTTAATCTGAAAAAGTATCTTTTTATAAAGAAATTAGACGAAAATAAAGAGCTGATGACGCCAAATCAAGTCGATGATCCAAGCGTCAATGTTGTGGAGCGACTTATCCAAGACAGATTGTTGCCTGGAGAGTGTTTGCTGGCATATCAGCCTCTTGTACACACGTCGCACTTCTCTGCTCAAATTGTCACAAAATGAAATAATGGTATAAACTACAATAATGCATAGTTACAATAATAGCATAAATAGCCAGAAAATATTGAAATTGTATTGAAATATAGGTATCTGGAAGTGAAATTAACTCCATGGGACAATAGTTTTGTTATATAGATGCTGATGATTATTCGCTGGTATGCGTTCGCTACTTGAACTACTATGCACTTACGTATCCAGAGATTAGTTCAGAGTAAAACCATGTTTTTCCAAATTCTACATTACATACCATCATTATAATAGATAAATATGACGTATTTCTTCATTACTTATATAATGCAAGGAAATTTTGGGGTATGATTAGGTAGCTAGGGGTGGCTTTTGGGTAAATACATGGACTCGCTCTGGATGTGTGTGTAGTGTGATATACATTCAATAACATCATTATAGGGGGTAAATATGTCATATATCTTCATTACTTGTGTAATGCTAGAAGGCCGGAGTAGCACTAGGAAACTATGGATATAGCTTTGGGAAAATACTTGGACCCGCTCTGGGTGTGTGGAGAGCTACACACCAGCCCTTAAAATGATTGAAAACACTGTAGTAGACAGCTATATTTTTTTCAGACTCCATTTCTTCACTACTAGCATTAAATAGTTTACATTCAAATAATGACGTACTTGTCTCCGAAGCAATTTCTTTCTTTATTATGCACCTCATACCCATCCTGTGGGCGGTGGTGTAAAGGATTACAGAGGCACATAATCGGTTCAGGAACTGAACCCTCTAGTTCGTTTAGCTAAGCAAATAACAATGTTTGACGCTAGTTACAAAATTATTAATGTTGTATACACATGTACACACTCTCATACATACATGTACAGGCATACCTCAGTTTAAGAGTTTAATTGGTTCCTGGAGACGCCTCGTATTCCGAAAACTCGTATTCTGAAGCTAATTTCCCCATAAGAAATAATGGGAAATGAATTAATCCGTTCCTGACTACCCCAAAAACCCCATATCAAACTAAATTTTTATACCTAATTCATCTAAATAAACCTACAAAACTATGTTCAAGTTATTACTTACCTTGTTGTTGAATGCTGTAGGAGTATGGAAGATGGTGAGGAGGGGGGAGGAGGAGAGAAGTTACTGTTTGGAAGGGGAGTCCCCTTCCATTATCACATCAGGCAGTGAGGACCTTTCTGGTGTGCACTCCCTGGCACGTTTTATCTGAGTGCCACTAGGTCCTGGTTGAGGCTCACTGCTCGATTTTCTCACCACAAATCTGTCCATGGAAGCTTGCTTTTCCCTTCCAAATGATCTCTTGTTTCTCCTCTATTGTCATCCTCACAAGGGCTTTCTGGCCTTTATCCTTACCACTGGCTTTCTTGGGACCCATGGTGAGATATATAACAAATTGTACAGTCAAATCACTAAAAATCAAACAAAACACTGAAAATCCGCGAGAAGAATTGATGTAGGGTAATCACTGAGCGCGAGACAATGGTAAACTGAGGGGCAGAGGGGCGACGATCGCCGAACCACCACGCGCTAGGTCGGCCTGTACGCGTACTCACCTAGTTGTGCTTGCGGGGGTTGAGCTCTGGCTCTTTGGTCCCGCCTCTCAACCGTCAATCAACAGGTGTACAGTTTCCTGAGCCTAATGGGCTCTATCATATCTACACTTGAAACTGTGTATGGAGTCAGCCTCCACCACATCGCTTCCTAATGCATTCCATTTGTCAACCACTCTGACACTAAAAAAGTTCTTTCTAATATCTCTGTGGCTCATTTGGGCACTCAGCTTCCACCTGTGTCCCCTAGTGCGTGTGCCCCTTGTGTTAAACAGCCTGTCTTTATCAACCCTGTCGATTCCCCTGAGAATCTTGAATGTGGTGATCATGTCCCCCCTAACTCTTCTGTCTTCCAACGAAGTGAGGTTTAATTCCTGCAGTCGCTCCTCGTAGCTCATACCTCTCAGCTCGGGTACTAGTCTGGTGGCAAACCTTTGAACCTTTTCCAGTTTAGTCTTATGCTTGACTAGATAGGGACTCCATGCTGGAGCCGCATACTCCAGGATTGGTCTGACATATGTGGTATATAATGTTCTGAAAGATTCCTTACACAAGTTTCTAAAGGCCGTTCTTATGTTAGCCAACCTGGCATATGCTGCTGATGTTATCCTCTTGATATGAGCTTCAGGGGACAGGTCTGGCGTGATATCAACCCCCAGGTCTTTCTCTCTCTCTGACTCTTGAAGTATTTCATCTCCCAAATGATACCTTGTATCTGGTCTCCTGCTTCCTACCCCTATCTTCATTACATTACATTTGCTTGGGTTAAACTCTAACAGCCATTTGTTCGACCATTCCTGCAGCTTGTCCAGGTCTTCTTGAAGTCTCAAGCTGTCCTCCTCTGTCTTAATCCTTCTCATAATTTTGGCGTCGTCAGCAAACATTGAGAGGAATGAGTCTATACCCTCTGGGAGATCATTTACGTATATCAGAAACAGGATAGGTCCAAGTACAGAGCCCTGTGGGACTCCACTGGTGACTTCACGCCAGTCTGAGGTCTCACCCCTCACTGTAACTCTCTGCTTCCTATTGCTTAGGTACTCCCTTATCCACTGGAGCGCCCTACCTGTTACTCCTGCCTGTTTCTCCAGCTTATGCATCAACCTTTTATGGGGTACTGTGTCAAAGGCTTTCCGACAGTCCAAAAAAATGCAGTCCGCCCACCCTTCTCTTTCTTGCTTAATTCTTGTCACCTGATCGTAGAATTCTATCAAGCCTGTAAGGCAAGATTTACCCTCCCTGAACCCATGTTGATGGGTTGTCACGAAGTCTCTTCTCTCCAGATGTGTTACTAGGTTTTTTCTCACAATCTTCTCCATCACCTTGCATGGTATACAAGTTAAGGACACTGGCCTGTAGTTCAGTGCCTCTTGTCTGTCACCCTTTTTGTATATTGGTACTACATTAGCAGTCTTCCATATTTCTGGTAGGTCCCCCGTTTCCAGTGACTTACTATACACTATGGAGAGTGGTAAGCAAAGTGCTCCTGCACACTCTTTCAATACCCATGGCGAGATTCCATCCGGCCCAACAGCTTTTCTCACATCCAGCTCCAATAGGTGCTTTTTGACCTCATCTCTTGTAATTTCGAACCTATCCAAGGTCACCTGGTTTGCTGCCACCTCTCCCAGCGCCGTGATATCTCCCTGTTCTATTGTAAAGACCTCCTGGAACCTTTTGTTGAGTTCTTCACACACCTCTTTGTCATTCTCTGTGTACCTGTCCTCGCCCACCCTAAGTTTAATCACCTGTTCCTTCACTGTTGTCTTCCTCCTGATGTGACTGTGTAGTAGCTTTGGTTCAGTCTTGGCTTTGTTAGCTATATCATTTTCATACCTTTTCTCAGCTGCTCTTCTCACACTGACATACTCGTTCCTGGTTCTCTGGTATCTCTCTCTACTTTCTGGTGTTCTGTTATTACGAAGTTCCTCCATGCCCTTTTGTTCAGCTCTTTGCTTTCATACATTCCCTATTAAACCACGGATTCTTCCTTTGCTTCTCTGTTTTTTCCTGTGGGCTGGGACAAACCTGCTTACAGCCTCCTGACATTTTTGGGTGACATAGTCCATCATGTCTTGTACGGACTTGGTTCCGAGTTCTGTGTCCCAATGTATATCCCATAGGAATGGGATATCATTGGGACACAGCAACTCGGAACCAGTCCGTCAAGACATGATGAAATCAAACAAAACATGGCGTATCAACAAACTCGCGTCCCGAGGTAACCCTCGCGTTCAGAGACATATATTTCCGAGGAAATCCTGCTCGTCTTCCGAAAAACTCGCATACAGGGACACTCGTGTTCCGAGGTACACTGTACATATATATATATACGTATACATATATACATACACATACATATCTAATCACCCACACAAATACACACATCAATAATCTTTGTGTCACAAGTGACACAAAGCTATACTTTGTGTCACAAGTGACACAAAGAGGTGTCACGTGACATTACAAGAGGCTCACAACAGTCACTATACAAGGCACTCTACATCTATAGTGAGTCACACAGTTTCTAGTCTTGTGCACACCCACCAACTGGGCGGCAGCTTTACAGTCATGTGCTCCACACCCACCCACTTGGGCGGCAGCTTTCCAGTCATGTGCATGCATTACCTACAGTAAGCAAACTTTGGATACTGCGCTAAGATTTCGGGCAGCACATCATTATGAATGAAGTACTTACACATTTCTTCGACACTATTGATGGTGTTATCTCTGAATTCCGCAATTTTTTCACATTCCATCATATAAGGACGCAAAGTATGCGAATAGTTCTGTTGACAGAGTTTACATTTAGTCAAATCTACATCAGCAGATGTTACAAACTCCCAGAGGTACTTGTAGCCGCGCCTAAGCCTAGCAGTGGTAACATCTAGAAGTCTGCTAATATTATTGGATGACCCATAGACGTGCAGCTCTTCATGCATAATAGAATGATGATAGATGGAGTAACTGGTGTGAGTTTCACTTTGCCTCAAGTCTCCGAAATTTAGTTGATGTTCCTGGAATATTGCTGCCCTCAGACTGCTCAAAGGCAGTCCAAGTTGGTAATCAATTCCCTCTTTACGAGCAAAAGTCTTGGCTAACTCATCAGTTTTATCATGCATTAGGAGACCAATATGGGAAGGAATCCACCGGAGACAAACTCGGACTCCATCATTGATTATTTCACTATATTTGTGTCTAGCTTCAGAGATAAGCACGTCACAGTTATGCCTCAAGACACTTACAGAGACAACTAGTGAGTGAGATTGGGCGAAAAGCACTCTGCTGGTTTGTTTAGGAATGGGAATAATAAGACTGTTGGTCCATGACTTTGGAAGTTCCCCAGATACATAGCTCATATTATACAATTCAAGCAAGGGATTCCCTGGAACTAGCAGAAACATATGCAGTATGCCGTAAGAAACTCCATCCTCCCCGGGTGATGTAGCTTTGCCGAAGCTAGACATACATATATGCATACATGCGCTATTTCACCATCCCTCTAATTACCTCGACTCACTCACATTTGAAACATTATATTTACACACAAATACACATGATATCACATCATGCGACCACCCGAAGGCTCTGGTACACACCTGGGGCCAGATTCACGAAGCATTAAAAGCAAAAGTGTGTGCGTTGGTTGGTAAGTGTAACTTCTAATATATGGTCACTTTGTATATTTATATATCTGCTCAATAATATTAACTATCAGTTGTTTGTTCTTCTATTTGTTCTAGTTCTTTCAATATTACTATTATTAGTTAAATCTTTTTTTAAGTTCCTCATTGTATCCAACACCATATTTTCGGATTTTTAAAACTGTCGATTATTATCTATTTTTTACCTTTTGTTCACTTAGATGTTAAATGAAACTGGTAACATCTATACACTCGAGAGATAAATGTGAGGGTTCATGTCACAGCCATTCAGTTTATATGCGAAAGGTCTGTGGTCGCTGACATACATATTAATTAGTAGGTACAGAGATTGCATATTCAATTTATATGATTTGTTTAAAATTATATATTTAGAGCACAAGTTTATTTAATTTTCCTTAATTTTTTGTTAATAAATAACATTGTCGTACTCTGTTTAATTATTTCATTATATTTAACTCCATTTTCTTCATTATAAATTAAAATTTAAATATAGAAAGTTTACATATTGTATGTAAGTTCTCACTGCATGAAAGTTTCTTACTTGTTTATCTTATGACATCTGCAACATTAACTATAGAACTGTAATTACAAGTTGACTATTTTATATTAACCCATCTAACACCATCCGCCTTATGGATGGAAGATTTGGCTGTAATAAATGAAGGCCAGCTAGTCAACGCTGTCCAAAGATTGGTATTACAATGGCTAATTAGTGATCACTTTCCCATATTAAGTACATACTTCCCTATAAGGTAATAACCATTGGTAAAATGGTTACTACATGGTATAATGGTAAGGCTACACCTTACTTTGCTCCTCAGCTCTCTCTTGCCTATTTATTGCCTGTCTCTACTTCCTCATCACCACGGGAGACATCTCCCGTCACGCAGGGTGCAGTCGCACCTCCACAGATCTCCAGTATCAGCTATTGATACTGGTAATGGCTCAAAAGGGCCACCACTTACGGGCTATTCATGCCCATGCCACCTTTTGGATGGTCTTAAATTAATCTTCATCTTGAACACATTCATGGGAGACATCTCCCGTCACGCAGAGTGCAGTTGCACCTCCACAGATTTCCAGTATCATCTATTGATACTGGTGATAGCTCAAAAGGGCCACCACTTACGGGCTATTCATGCCCGTGCCACCTTTTGGGTGGTTTAATCTTCATCTTAACACATTAACAAGGGAGACATCTCCCGTCACGCAGGGTGCATTCGCACCTCCACAGATCTCCAGTATCAGCTCTTGATACTGGTAATGGCTCAAAAGGGCCACCACTTACGGGCTATTCATGCCCGTGCCACCTTTTGGGTGGTTTAATCTTCATCAATCAATTCCTCATCACAATCGACTTGAGAATGGTCCAGGACGGACCGAAACGTCGTCATCCCTTCACCTTCTAGTGTGTGGTCTGGTCAACAACCATTGGTAAAACTTTTATCCTGCGTAAAATAACTTATTTACATTAATGCTGTAAGTTAACAATGCACTGTACTTGTTTGATTTAAATGGCTTGAAGGTTAACATCCTGAGAATAACCTTGTATATTAAACTTAGTAAGTGTAACAAGGGTAAATGTGATATGGTGTAACTTCCAGAGAATAAGTCTAACAATGGGGTTATTACATTTTACATTAGTAAAAGTGCTACCTTGGGTAAAATGACAATGTAATACTCTAACATTCTATATGGTTAACATTTAATTGCCGGGAAGGGGGGGCGCCAGATGGCAACTCCCCCTCCCCCGCTGTTAGATTAAGCACTTGCCCAAACTATGTGGCTTTGCAATAATTGTAGAACACCACTGTTAGTACTCTGACAAATCCAATGTACCTTCTTGTATATAACACAAACAAATATGTAAACAAATAAATATTGAACTGATAAATTTAATGAACTTTGGATGAGAAGGGATAGATAGTAATTTCTTTGGAAGAACAATATTGGATGAGNAAACGCAAAAATGTGGAACAGTAACTGAATAAGGGCAATAAACATAATGTGACACAAATAGACAAAGGAATAAATAAAAGGGCAAGAAAAAGCCGCAGGGGAACGACAATTAAAATAAGGGGAAAGGTAAAGTCACCAACACCTGAAGAGGGAGCGAGAGCGGACTCCAGGCAACGAAAATACACGATACTTCCTTCAGAACGGACGTAGGGAATGCACAAACGAACGTCCTCTCCTCCGGCGCGGAGCGGAGGCCAACTGCACCCCTAGGGACGGGGTGGAGACGAGGGAGGACACCAGTGTGTAGTAGCGGAGGGAGGAGCGCCATGCTTCCACTCCTAAGCCGCAGAGCCCAGCAGGAGAGCCTCCCAGCGTCCCCTGCTGTAATCAGCCGTCCTAGGCATCTGCTGCTGGATCGTCAGCTTGCCCCCAAAGCTGGAACAGCAGCAGCTGGCCCGCCATGTAGGCGGAGGGAGGAGCGCCAAGCTTCCACTCCTATGCCTCAGAGCCCAGCAGGAGAGCCTCCCCCCGCGTCCCCTGCTGTAGGCGGCCGTCCTAGGCGTCTGCTGCTGGAACGTCAGCTGCCCCCAAAGCTGGAACAGCAGCAGCTGGCCCGCCAGTGTAGGCGGAGGGAGGAGCGCCAAGCTTCCACTCCTAAGCCTCAGAGCCCAGCAGGCGAGCCCCCCCCGCGTCCCCTGCTGTAGGCGGCCGTCCTAGGCGTCTGCTGCTGGATCGTCAGCTTGCCCCCAAAGCTGGAACAGCAGCAGCTGGCCCGCCGCCTGTAGGGACGACGACGCTGGACATCCAGGCGTGTACACCAACACCTGGGCCGGGCGTCCCCCAGTGTCCGCTGGGCCACCAGCTGGTTCCCGAGCAGGGAGGTGGCCGCCAGACCAGGTTCCCGCGTGAACTGTAGGGGCCACAGGGGGACCGCCAGCCCCCCCCCCCCCCGCATCCCCCACCCAGGCAGGGCGCAGCCAGCTGTGGCGTCAGCACTGGGCCCCCCAAACAGGGCCCGTAAGCTGGAACACGGCTGCGGCACGAGGCCGGGGAGGGCCCGGGGAGGGGGTGCCCGGGGGGGACGGCAAGGACCACAAGGGGCACAGGGCCCAGTAAAGCAGCAAGGCACTGAACTAGCCCGGGGGGCATGCCGCTGGGCACACGGCTAACGGACAATCCTGGCCTAGGAGGTGGCCACGCTCCTCATGCGAGCCGCAGGCGGGGCCATACCTGAGGTCCTGTTGCGGGCCCGACGCCCCAGGGGGTCGCTCTGGGAAGTTGATGGGCCTCCAAGGGGCAGTTGCATTAGAGCGGGGGCCGCAGCTGCTGGTGTTGAGTCCATATGTGGTCTGCAGGCTTCTTCTGTTGGATTCTGTTTCGTGTGGAGCGTACCGTAGCTGTGTAGGAGTGAGAGGGAAACTCCTTGTGCGTTTGCTTAAATGTGCGCCCTCCCCCCCCCCCCCCCACGGCGCGCGCAGCTCTCACAGAGCGCTGCGTAATTGTTTTTGCCTCCCAGAATTCCCCCGCTTAATTTAAATTATGCAGGGGCCATTTTATTTCTGGTGTGGTGCTCATGGGTCTGTTCCAACTTTCAATGAAGCTTTTGAGGTCAGGATTGGCATACAGTTCAGCATTTTATTTATGTATAATACACATGAGAGAATGTGCAATGACTTAATATCTAACATATTCAGAGATTTGAATAGGGGTACCGAGTGATGTCTGAGGCCAGAGTTGGATATTGTCCTAATAGCAGCTTTGTGTTGAGTAATTAGAGGACGTAAATGATTTTGGGTAGTAGAACCCCAAGCACAAATACCATAGTTGAGGTATGGATAGATGAGGGAGTAATAGAGAGTAACCAGGGCAGGGCGGGGAACATAATATCTGATCTTAGAAAGAATGCCAACAGTTTTTGAAACTTTTTTGATATATTTAGAATGTGTCCCTGGAAATTAAGCTTGTGATCAATGAGAACGCCAAGGAATTTACCATCTAATTTGTTGCAAATTTGGGTATTGTTTATCTTGAGATTTATTTGATTAGAGAATTTATTGCCAAACAGAATATAGAAAGTTGTAGTATAGAAAGTAGTATAGAAAGAAGAAAGTATAGTATAGAAAGAATATAGAAAATATTTAATAAATAAAAATAAATATGTTTATTCAGGAAAGGTACATACATAGAGAGATTTTACATAAGTGGATCGATTTATAGATAAGCTAGTACATACAATGCCTAAAGCCACTATTACGCAATGCGTTTCGGGCAAGAAAACATTAATATCTAAAACTTAATACTAATTGAACAAAAAAATAAAATGTTTTGAGAACAGTTACAAATAAAGGTACAAAAAAAAGGGGGGAACATGACTGAAAAGCAGCACAAATACAATATGTAGACAAACAGCGTTGAATAAAAAAAAAAAAATAAGACATGGGTTGACAATAGAGGGGTAAGGTAGGTTACAGGGAGTTTATCAGGTAGTGTTTAGTTTTAATCTTAAACTGGTTGAGAGAGGTACAGTCTTAAACATGGTTGGGAAGGTCATTCCACATTCTGGGTCCTTGATTTGTAGAGCATTTCTAGTTTGGTTAAGTCGTACTCTTGGAATATCAAAACTGTATTTCTTTCTGGTGTGGTGCTCATGGGTTCTGTTACAGCTTTCAATGAAGCTTTGAGGTCAGGATTGGCATTACAGTTCAGCGTTTATTTAGTTGATGTTCCTGGGATATTGCTGCCCTCAGGCTGCTCAAAGGCAGTCCAAGTTGGTAATCAATTCTCTCTTTACGAGCAAAAGTCTTGGCCAATTCATCAGTTCTATATCATGCATTCGGAGACCAATATGGGAAGGATAACAGTCTCCGTGGTGTAGTGGTAAGACACTCGCCTGGCGTTCCGCGAGCGCTATGTCATGGGTTCGTATCCTGGCCGGGGAGGATTTACTGGGCGCAATTCCTTAACTGTAGCCTCTGTTTAATTTTAGTTTTAGTTCATTTATTATGCACCCCATACCCATCTTGTGGGCGGTAGTGGAAAGGTTACAGAGGCACATAATGGGCTCAGGGACTGAACCCCACAATTCATTTAGCTAAGCAAGTTACAATCTTGATGAGCTAGTTACAAAATTCAATATAAGTCGTCACATCAACAATGGGTTCGAGATCGACCTCAAATACAGGTTCTAAATTAAGCAACTGACATATGTGGAGAGCTAGTGTCACAATTTATATGTTTGTCCTGCACACCGCCTCCCATCCAGTGGGCAGCGGTGGATAGGTTACAATCACTCTGTTACTACCTACAGTTAGCAAACTGGGGATATTTGGCTAAAATTTCTGGTAGCAGATCATTTTGAATGAAATATTTACACATCGCTGGAACATTGGTTATAGAATTGTCTCTAAATTCACGTATCTTTTCGCACTCCATCACATAGTGACGGAGGGTGTGCGAATAATTTTGTTGACACAGTTTACATTGGTCAGGTCTACATCGGCACTGTTTAACGCAACAGTAAAATGTGTACTTTTGGATGTGGATGAAAAAACGATTCTTCGCGGCAGGGATCGTATTCCAGGGGACCTGCCCGAAACGCTACGCGTACTAGTGGCTGTACAAGAATGTAACAACTCTTGTATATATCTCAAAAAAAAAGAATCCACAGGAGACAGACTCTGACTCCATCATTCATTATTTCATTATATCTGTGTCTAGCTTCAAAGATAAGCACGTCACAGTTATGCCTTAGGGAGCTGAGGGCAGTCAAGGATGACAAGGAGTCACTTACAATTAGGGTGTCAAGTTTGGATTCATATACCTTACCTTGAGGATACCTTGAGGTGCTTCCGGGGCTTATCGTCCCCGCGGCCCGGTCATCGACCAGGCCTCCTGGTTGCTGGACTGATCAACCAGGCTGTTGGACGCGGCTGCTCGCAGCCTGACGTATGAGTCACAGCCTGGTTGATCAGGTATCCTTTGGAGGTGCTTATCCAGTTCTCTCTTGAACACTGTGAGGGGTTTGCCAGTTATGTCCCTTATGTGTAGTGGAAGCGTGTTGAACAGTCTCGGGCCTCTGATGTTGATAGAGTTCTCTCTCAGAGTACCAGGTGCACCTCTGCTTTTCAACGGGGGTATTCTGCACATCCTGCCATGTCTTCTGGTCTCATGTGATGTTATTTTTGTGTGCAGGTTTGGGACCAGCCCCTCTAATATTTTCCACGTGTAAATTATTATGTATCTCTCCCGCCTGCGCTCAAGGGAATACAGATTTAGGCTCTTAAGTCGGTCCCAATAGTTTAGATGTTTTACCGAGTGGATTCTAGCAGTAAAGGACCTCTGCACGCTCTCCAGGTCAGCAATTTCACCAGCAGTGAAAGGGGCTGTCATTGTGCAGCAGTACTCCACTCTAGAGAGCACAAGCGTTTTGAAAAGTGTCATCATCGGTATAGCATCTCTTGTGTGAAAAGTTCTTGTTATCCAACCTGTCATTTTTCTTGCAGTTGTGACGGCTACTTTATTGTGTTCTTTAAAGGTAAGGTCTTCCGACAAGAGTACACCCAGATCCTTTACATTGCCTTTTCGTTCTATGTTATGATTTGCCTGAGTTTTGTACGTGGTTTCCGTTTTTATATTTTCATTTTTTCCATAGCGCATGAGCTGGAACTTGTCTTCGTTAAACACCATATTTTTTTTTTTTTTTTTTAGATATATACAAGAGTTGTTACATTCTTGTACAGCCACTAGTACGCGTAGCGTTTCGGGCAGGTCCCTGGAATACGATCCCCGCCGCGAAGAATCGTTTTTTCATCCAAGTACACATTTTACTGTTGCGTTAAACAGAGGCTACAGTTAAGGAATTGCGCCCAGTAAATCCTCCCCGGCCAGGATACGAACCCATGACATAGCGCTCGCGGAACGCCAGGCGAGTGTCTTACCACTACACCACGGAGACTGTGTGTATATTATTTTCTGTAGCCCATAGAAAGACCTGATCTACATCTGACTGGAGGTTCGCCGTGTCCTCTATGTTGCCTACTCTCATGAAGATCCTAGTGTCATCTGCAAAGGATGATACAGTGCTATAGGTTGTGCTCTTGTCTATGTCCGATATGAGGATGAGAAAAAGTACTGGAGCAAGCACAGTACCCTGGGGGACTGAGCTCTTAACGGTTGACGGGTTGGATTTTATTTTGTTGACTATTACACATTGGGTTCTGTTGGTCAGGAAATTGTAGATCCATCTGCCTACTTTTCCGGTAATTCCTTTTGAGCGCATTTTATGGGCAATAACACCATGGTCACATTTATCAAAAGCTTTTGCGAAATCTGTGTAAATTACATCAGCGTTTTGTTTGTCTTCCATAGGAGTGTAACAAGAGACTTTGAACTAGGTACCCCGCAGGGTGGTGTCCTCAGTCCTACCTTATTTAATATCTTAATAAACACGCTGTTAAACTCTATACCGAGCAAACCCAACGTCCACATCATTAGCTATGCTGATGATATAATGATACACACCACTGGGTATGCTAACACACAGAACACTCTTAACTCTGTATTAGATTCATGTCAGGACCTAGGTTTAATTATCTCAGCAGAGAAAACAAAGATACTAAATCGGCGCCCACCCAGGCAGGGAGGAGCTGTTCGCAAGATGCAACTATCTGATGGCTCCCAGCTTGACTATGTAAACAGATTCAAATACCTTGGCCTTGAGGTGCCACTGTATGGTCCTGTTGTATTCAGACTCTGTCGTCAGTCAGTATAAAGAGAGGCTCCGAGCTCTCAAGGCTGTTGCAGGTTATCACTCAGGCTATGGTGCCAATGTCAGAATTGTCAAAATGATGTACCTTGCATACATCAGATCTTTAGTGGATTATGCTGCACCTCTGCTTGTTTTGATGCCTGAAAGAAAGCTTGGAGGGCTTGAAAAATTGAAGAACGAAGCCCTGAGGATAATCCTTGGGTGCCCTCGTACCACAAAGATACTTAATATGAGAAAGGAACTTAATATTCTGAGCGTTGTTGATCGTGTTACTGAAATTAACTGTCAAATTGGTATAAAAATGCTTAGGCTAACTCATCCTAATCCTTGCACAGAAGCCCTCCAGACTTACTTTATTGAAGATCAGCATTGTTCCAAATGGATAACAAAAACTGGAACTCAACTCAGAATGTATGGGGTTCATGATTTGTACCAAGAGAAACAACAACGGCACTTTCCTGCACCGTGGGAGGTTACACCCTTTCCAGTTTTAATCCCTCCCTTTCCACCCAAGAAGCAAATTAGAGATAAGCCCAAGCTTCGTCTTGAGGCAAAGCTCAACGCCTTAAGCCATATTGATGCTCTGTCCACAGAGCATTCTCTCTCTCAAATCATATACACTGATGGTTCCCTACACCGCACCACGGGTGCAGCTGGAAGTGCAGTTGTTCTGACAATGGGCGATGGCTTGTACTTTGAGTGGGGAGTCCGTATAAACAATTGGGCCTCTACCCTTCAGACTGAACTATTTGCCTTGATCCTTGCACTGAAATGTGTACAAGTCTCCAAACTTGATACATTAATTGTAAGTGACTCCTTATCATCCTTAAATGCTCTCAACTCTTTAAGACACAACTGTAACATGCTCGTGTCCGAAGCTAGACACAAATACAACAAAATTATTAAGGATGGTAACAGAGTCCATTTCATGTGGTCTCCATCTCATGTTGGCCTCCGAATGCATGATAGAGCTGATAAGTTAGCCAAAGAATCTGCCTTTAAAGGAGCCGTTGAGTGTAACCTTGGATTGTCAATGAGCAATCTGAGAGCAGCAGTACACCGAGAACTTCAACAAGATCTTGTAGATCTGAGGCAAAGTGAAATTGACACCAGTAATTCCATCTATCATCATACTATCATGCAAGAGGAGCCACACATCTATGGATCATCCAATAAAATCAGCAGACTTCTAGATGTTACTGCTGCTCGGCTTAGACTCGGTTACAAGTATCTCTGGGAATTCTCATTATCTGCCGATGTAGACCTGACCAAATGTAAACTGTGTCAACAAAATTATTCGCACACCCTCCGTCACTATGTGATGGAGTGCGAAAAGATACGTGAATTTAGAGACAATTCTATAACCAATGTTCCAGCGATGTGTAAATATTTCATTCAAAATGATCTGCTACCAGAAATTTTAGCCAAATATCCCCAGTTTGCTAACTGTAGGTAGTAACTGAGTGATTGTAACCTATCCACCGCTGCCCACTGGATGGGGGCGGTGTGCAGGACAAACATATAAATTGTGACACTAGCTCTCCACATATGTCAGTTGCTTAATTTAGAACCTGTATTTGAGGTCGATCTCGAACCCATTGTTGATGTGACGACTTATATTGAGTTTTGTAACTAGCTCATCAAGATTGTAACTTGCTTAGCTAAATGAATTGTGGGGTTCAGTCCCTGAGCCCATTATGTGCCTCTGTAACCCTTTCCACTACCGCCCACAAGATGGGTATGGACACAATAAAGTAACCGTCACAACTGCAAGAAAAATGACAGGTTGGATAACAAGAACTTTTCACACTAGAGATGCTATACCGATGATGACACTTTTCAAAACGCTTGTGCTCTCTAGAGTGGAGTACTGCTGCACAATGACAGCCCCTTTCACTGCGGGTGAAATTGCTGACCTGGAGAGCGTGCAGAGATCCTTTACTGCTAGAATCCACTCGGTAAAACATCTAAACTATTGGGACCGACTAAAGTGCCTAAATCTGTATTCCCTTGAGCGAAGGCGGGAGAGATACATAATAATTTACACGTGGAAAATATTAGAGGGGCTGGTCCCAAATCTGCACACAGAAATAACACCACATGAGACCAGAAGACATGGCAGGATGTGCAGAATACCCCCGTTGAAAAGCAGAGGTGCAACTGGTACTCTGAGAGAGAACTCTATCAACATCAGAGGCCCGAGACTGTTCAACACGCTTCCACTACACATAAGGGACATAACTGGCAAACCCCTCACAGTGTTCAAGAGAGAACTGGATAAGCACCTCCAAAGGATACCTGATCAACCAGGCTGTGACTCATACGTCAGGCTGCGAGCAGCCGCGTCCAACAGCCTGGTTGATCAGTCCAGCAACCAGGAGGCCTGGTCGATGACCGGGCCGCGGGGACGATAAGCCCCGGAAGCACCTCAAGGTATCCTCAAGGTAAGGTATGGGGTGCATAATAAATGAACTAAAACTAACTAAAAACTTCCATAGCATCTAATGCCATATCATAGTGGTCCAGCAACTGCGACAGGCAAGAGCGCCCTGTTCTGAAACCATGTTGTCCGGGGTTATGGAGATGCTGTGATTCCATGTATTTTGTGATCTTGCTTCTTAGCACTCTCTCAAAAATTTTTATGACGCGCTCGAGTTCTAGGATTATGGCAATCAATTCTGTTTCCTTCATCGTGCTTTGAACTCGCACTGTATCTTGAGCTACCCAATACCCCAATATATGTACCTAAGCCATACAAATTCACCATTGTAATCATTGCTATCATCTTATATCATGGTTGTTATATTGAACGCATATTTTACTACAATATATACCTTGAAATAATCCTGAAATTATGCTACAAGGTACCTGTTGATAACCCTCATATTTTTCTTTAATGTACCTACTAATTTTGTCAAATTTTCTTGCAATGTACCTGTAAACATTTTTAATTTTGCTAAAAATTACCTACTTAAAATTATCTGTTAGATTAAGGACCTGCCCTAAACACTGTGCGTGTTAGTGGCTTTACAAGAATGTAAAAGCATCAATGCTATGTACTCTCGTAAATCCAATGTACCTTTCTTGTATATATAAAAAATAAATAATAAATAATTGTATGACTAACCATCCTGTGAGATGGGAATATTAGATAAACTTATGGCTAGTTTTTTTTTATCTACACTGTGTAGTCTTTCATATAGAATAGGGTTGAAGCACATTGTTTTATATATCTAAGCTTGTAATTAAGTGAAATCATAGAATTTAATTGCATTAATTAAATTGAAATAAAATTCAATTTAAAGAAACGTAAGAATGACATCGGATAACCAACCGACCAACAACATCCGCCATTTGTACTGATGTCTGAGACCATAACCCACTACACTTTTATTTATCATCAATAATGGTAAGTTTGGATAGGTTATCCTTCATATACTGATAAATAAGGTAAGTGTCAATGTTTATACATTAATTTATCGTTTGTAAACGTTAGTAATGACCCGTGAGAACTAGATATTTCTCGGTCTATCTTCAAATGGTATCGTTTGTCATTATCTATAATTATTATCGTTCCTATAATATAATTTTATATATATTGCGTGTTGTTTGCTAACTGTAGGTAGTACTGAGTGATTGTAACCTATCCACCGCTGCCCACTGGATG
>WNGS01008903.1:9452-11952 GCA_020271785.1 Procambarus virginalis
ACATACAGTTGCGTTGCTCCGGGAGTATGGGTTCGAGTCATTCTGGGTGTGAGTTTTCAGTTGTATCTAGTCCTGGGGACCATTCAGGCTTGTTTGCATTTGTGTTCCTCACGTGTGCCCCAAAAAATGAGGTGATTTGATAAAATGCTATGCCCAAGATTACCATCCGGTGCCGGCGGGGAAGTGGTCATATAGCCTCGGCTATCACTTCTTATGTCCGGTCGTGATGGTCAAGTGGTTAAGGCGTCCTGTACATACCAGTTGCGTGCTCCTGGGAGTAGGGTTCGAGTCACTTCTGGGGTGTGAGTTTTCAGTTGTATCTAGTCCTGGGGACCATTCAGGCTTGTTTGCATTGTGTTCCTCACGTGTTTGCCCCAAAAAATGAGGTGATTTGATAAAATGCTATGCCCCAAGATAACCATCCAGGTGCCGGCGGGGAAGTGGTTCATATAGCCTCGGCTATCACTTCCTTATGTCCGGTCGTGATGGTCAAGTGGTTTAAGGCACCCTGTACATACCAGTTGCGTTGCTCCTGGGAGTATGGGTTCGAGTCACTTCTGGGGTGTGAGTTTTCAGTTGTATCTAGTCCTGGGGACCATTCAGGCTTGTTTGCATTTGTGTTCCTCACGTGTTGCCCCAAAAAATGAGGTGATTTGATAAAATGCTATGCCCAAGATACCATCCAGGTGCCGGCGGGGAAGTGGTTCATATAGCCTCGGCTATCACTTCCTTATGTCCGGTCGTGATGGTCAAGTGGTTTAAGGCATCCCTGTACATACCAGTTGCGTTGCTCCTGGGAGTATGGGTTCGAGTCACTTCTGGGGTGTGAGTTTTCAGTTGTATCTAGTCCTGGGGACCATTCAGGCTTGTTTGCATTTGTGTTCCTCACGTGTTGCCCCAAAAAATGAGGTGATTTGATAAAATGCTATGCCCAAGATAACCATCCAGTGCCGGCGGGGAAGTGTTCATATAGCCTCGGCTATCACTTCCTTATGTCCGGTCGTGATGGTCAAGTGGTTTAAGGCATCCTGTACATACCAGTTGCGTTTTCCTGGGAGTATGGGTTCGAGTCACTTCTGGGGTGTGAGTTTTCAGTTAAATATATATATATATATATATATATATTATATATATATATATTACATATATAGTCAGTTACATATATGCTTGGGGACCATTCAAGCTTGTTCGCACATAATTTATTATGTACGGGTGTGGTGGTACAGCGGATAAAGACTTGCGCTAAGTAACGCTGGCAGTGGTTCGAGTTACAGCGACGGGTGTTCAGATGCAGGATAAAATTATTAGTATTATTAACAAGCTAAGTGAGAAGGTGGTGTTGAGGCGAAAACCGTCAGTAGTTTCAAAGCGTTACACGACAAAGAGTTCTGTGGGAGAATCCTAGCAGACTTTATTCTTTTTCTTTTTATGAATATTCAAATTTTACTTTATTTTATTTTTTGTTACTTGAATACTATATTATATTATTATTTGATTATTTTTTAGTTAAACTTCAATATTGACTTATTTTCTCAGTTATTTAGTGGACTGTTATATCTGATACAGCCTGCCAGAACTTAACACACACAATGAAGAGGACAAATGCGACTTGCACCACCTTGTAAGGAATATGGTACAAGCAGTATTTAGTACTTATTGTTACAACTTATTTATTAATAATTAATCATATCACATATGGTGGTCTAATCTACTACTATACTATCTACAGTTAAAATAAAAAAAGGCCTTAGCTGAGTGGTTGTAATGGTCCAATTAGGCTGTATATGTTCCACGTCAGATTAGGGTGTGGTTCTGTGCCTCAGGGTGCATAAAATGGCGTCATGGGCAAGCTGCGTTTTTGTGTGCAACAAAGTAAAATTACTGTTATATTGGTCTGCTCAGCTTCAGTAACTTCTCTCACAATTACCTGTTTGGGATGATTAACATTAGTAAAAGCGCATTAACATATTAAGGTACAGGTATGACATGGAATAAGAGGGATGTATAATGCCGAGTACGTACCTGTTTGGGATATAAATCCCACAGTATAACCGCCTCACCTTTTTAATGATAAAATGGCCAAATTTATACAACAAAGACTTGGTAAGACGGATACTCGGGTATGCTGTGGTTGTAGAGGCAGTTGTGATTGCTACTCGTATGGGTGACACGTAATCTGGATTTGACCAGACCACACACTAGAAGGTGAACAGACGACGACGTTTCGGTCCGTCCTGGACCATTCTCAAGTCGATTCAAATCGACTTGAGATGTTCACCTTCTAGTGTGTGGTCTGATCAAACTACTTCAGCCATGTTATTGTGACTCATCGCCTGCACGTAATCTGGGTGTCTATGGCGAGTATGTGGGCGCGTAAGGAGCCGCCTCTACAGAATTGAAATTGAAATTGAAATAAGTATATTGAGGAAAAAATACACAAAGGGATGAGGTAGATCAAGCTATTCTCACCCCGTTCAGTAAATCGTGTTAATACATACAT
>WNGS01008903.1:16952-20354 GCA_020271785.1 Procambarus virginalis
GTCTCGCCAATCTGAGACTTCACCCCTCACACAGACTCGTTGTCTCCTGTTGCTTAGGTACTCCTCTATCCACCGGAGTACCTTCCCTTTCACTCCAGCCTGCATCTCCAACTTTCGCACTAGCCTCTTGTGTGGCACTGTATCAAAGGCTTTTTGACAATCTAAAAATATGCAGTCTGCCCACCCTTCTCTTTCTTGCCTTTTTTTGTTGCCTGGTCGTAGAATTCAAGTAACCCTGTGAGGCAGGACCTGCCATCCCTGAACCCATGTTGGTGCTGTGTTACAAAGTTCCTTCGCTCCAGATGCTCCACTAGTTTTTTTCGCACAATCTTCTCCATCAGCTTGCATGGTATGCAGGTTAGGGACACTGGCCTGTAGTTCAGTGCCTCCTGTCTATCCCCTTTCTTGTATATCGGGACTACGTTAGCTGCTTTCCAAATATCTGGCAGTTCCCCTGTTGCCAGTGACTTGTTATACACAATGGAGAGTGGTAGGCACAGTTCTCTTGCTCCTTCCTTTAGAACCCATGGGGAGATTCCATCTGGGCCTATAGCCTTTGTCACATCCAACTCTAGTAAACACTTCCTTACTTCCCCGCTGGTAATCTCAAAGTCTTCCAGTGGTTCCCGGTTAGCTATTCCCTCTCTTACCTCTGGAATTTCTCCTTGCTCGATGGTGAAGACCTCCTGGAATTTCTTATTCAACTCCTCACACACTTCCTTGTCATTTGTAGTGAATCCTTCCGCCCCTATCCTCAGTTTCATAACCTGTTCCTTTACTGTTGTTTTTCTCCTGATGTGGCTATGCAACAATTTAGGCTGAGTCTTTGCCTTGCTTGCGATATCATTTTCGTATTGTCTTTCCGCCTCTCTTCTCATCCTGACATATTCATTCCTGGCGTTCTGGTATCTTTCTCTGCTCTCCAGAGTCCTGTTATTCCTATAGTTTCTCCATGCCCTTTTACTTTGCTGCTTAGCTAGCTTACATCTCTGATTAAACCATGGGTTTCTCATTTTCATTTCTCTGTTTTCCTTTTGGACTGGGACAAATTTGTTTGCTGCGTCCTTGCACTTCTGCGTGATGTAATCCATCATATCTTGAGCCGTCTTTCCCCTGAGCTCTGTTTCCCATGCTATTTCTGCCAGAAATGTTCTTATCCCCTCATAGTTTCCCTTTCGGTATGCTAACCTATATCCTCTATGCACGTATTTAATAAGTCAATATTGACTTATTGTGTGTGTGTGTGTGTGTGTGTGTGTGTGTGTGTGTGTGTGTGTCTGTGCTCACGAATTGTACTCACGTATATGTACTCACCTATTTGTGTCTGCAGGATCGAGCTCTAGCTCTTGGACCCCACTTTTCTAGCCGTTGGTTGTCTAAGACAAGGACCCCCCTGACCTACTTCACTATCATACCTGCTGTTAAAGTTATGACTGGAGTTAGCCTCTACAACCTGCTCCTTCAGGTCATTCTATTTACTCACTTCCCGCACGCTAAAGGTAAACTTTCTAACATCTCTATGACACATCTCAGTCTCAAGCTGCCATATGTGTCCTCCTTGTTCTGTTGTTATTCAGTGTAAACAATTCCTTTGTTTCCACCTTGTTAATTCCTCTTAGTATTTTATACGTCTGTATCATGTCGCAACCCGTCCTCGCAAATTCGTATAGTCAATATTGACTTATTAAATACGTGCATAGGGGATATACTAAACGTAGTAGTTTACCTTGAAAAGCTTCATAGAAAACACCGACCTTACCTAACCTACTTAGTATGTTAAGATAAGCATCTTATAGCTTCGTAATTACAATTGTTACTTAACCTATTATAGGTATAGGTTAAGTAATAATTGTAATTACGAAGCAATAAGATGCTTATCTTAACATACTAACAAGGTTAGGTAAGGTCGGTGTTTTCTATGAAGCTTTTCAAGGTAAACTATTATGTTTTGTATGTCACCTATGCACGTATTTAATAAGTCAATATTGACTCTACGAATTTGCGAGGACGGGTTGCATGTCCACCCTCTCCCTCCTTTCTAACGTCGTCAGGTTTAGCTCCGTCAGTCTGTCTTCGTACCTCATCCCTCGCAGCTCCGGGACAAGTCTCGTTGCAAACTTCTGCAACTTTTCGAGCTTCCTTGTATTTACCTAGTTATACTTACCTGGTTGTGCTTGCAGGGGTTGAGCTCTGGCTCTTTGGTCCCGCCTCTCAACAGTCAATCTACTGATGTACAGATTCCTGAGCCTACTGGGCTCTATCATATCTACATTTGAAGCTGTGTATGGAGTCAGCCTCCACCACATCATTTCGTAGTGCATTCCTTTACTAACAACTCTGACACTGAAAAGTTCTTTCTAATCGCCCTCCAAGTTCTTTCTAATCGGCCCTCCAACCCACAGTCACTCAACAACAACAAACCATAGATCGCCTCCTTGAATCGTCGACGAACAACAACAAAGAAATTCTCAACTTACAAACAGCTGCAAATGATGCAATGGATCAAATACATAAGATTCAGGCCGAGGAAACCCACTCAGCTCAAAGTGACTTCCTTCAAAAGCTGGAAAAACAAATCAATCTCCTTCAGATTCACCAGGCGGCTTCCGAAGATGACCTAGAGCAGCAACAACTTCATGACTCCCTGATAATTAGCTCTACTGATCTACCTGATGAACAACAAGGTGAGAATTGTTGTAACATAGCCCACACCCTAATTAATTCAAAGATCAAAGTCAATGTTGATATCAAATCAGCTATCAGGATAGATAAAAACAGTTCCCGTAGCAGTAGAAGAATGCTCATCAAACTTGCGAATCCCTCTGTTAAGTTTGACCTCATACAATCAGCTGCTAAGCAAAAACCAACCTCTATATAAATGAGTGTCTTATAAAGCAGCGTGGATCCCTCCTCTTCAGGCTGCGAAATATTCGCAAACTAAACCCTGGTCTTATCAAGCAGTGCTACACTAGGAATGGAACGATCATTGCAAAGAAGGAAAGTGCAGGAAAAAGATATGAAATAAAGTGTGACCAACAACTACTGGCCTTCTTTAGTGATTGTGTTATATCTGAAACCTGAACCCGGCCAATGCCAGTACTTAAAATAACTCTTTCAGTGCCTGAGCCTAACCTAACTTAATCTAGCTTTGTCCAAGGTGCTGTCTCTGCCTTACCATTTACCTAATGTTCTCTCATTCATATACTTTCCTAAATAATCAGTCAAGTCTCCATGCAATTATGCAAACATCTACCTCAGTATCATTGTAAAATTTTACTCTTAAATCTAATCTTACCCTATTTTTAAATTTTAAATTTATTGTACTGACTTATGTCATTTATTGAAATTAATTATTGATCGTATTTTGTTCCCTTAATTAAGTTCATACTAATTATAGGTTAA
>WNGS01008905.1:5937-16329 GCA_020271785.1 Procambarus virginalis
CCAACCCAAAGGGGCTGACGGCGACGACCACGAGGGGGACGAGTAAACGTGTCTACCTGGAGGACAGAATGGCCCTGGGCTTCGAGGATATGCCGAATATCTTCATGGCAGTCATGTAGATTCCTAACACCGATTGAAACATGGGGAGGGAGGAGAAAAGTGCCAACACTGGCATTCAACCGAGCGTTCTTGGAGATCCTAACAGGGGTCTCGCAAAGGCAGGATAAGGCGGCCAAGCGGGCGGCTGCATCCTAAGAAGGAGCAGCATTGACACGTGTACTGAGACGGGTGGGGTTGATAGTAACAGAGGCATCAACTGAATCTACAAGGTGCCTATGGAGGGAGAAATCATCAGGTGTAGAATCCAGAGGGAGGAGATCAAAGTGTTTGGCCCACGAAGCGGGACCAAACAAGGCCTGGTACGCGCATCAGAACAAGAAGGGATCGAGCGAGTGCAGCCTTGGCGTGGACGGCGTTGAGAACCCTCCAGAGAGAGAGGGGTTAAAAGGCACAGTAGTCACAATGAGAGTGAGCCGTGCCAGGGGACGAGGTGGTCACCACTGGGGGCTTGTGGCTCGACCCAACCGCAGAGGAAGGAGGGGAGTAGTCAGGAGGGTCAAAGGAGGAGCAAGGTCGGGGCCCAATGCAGCGGGGGCTAACGAGCCTGGTCTTCCAACACGGTCTGACTCGGGGGCTTGGTCTACCCTACGAGCCCGAGAAGGTATAAGAGGAACAGAATGAGACATAAAACGAGAGGTCAGACTTTCATTCACGAATGTGCCCCGACACCCACCACGGAGCCACAATTAGAGGCCGGACACCCAACAAGAGACATGATGTCAATCTTGCCGGGGCCCCCTAGGCGTGCATCGTGAGTATACGCCCCACAAACGCCACCTTAAGAACCGTCAGTCCGTGGAGATCGGGTTCAATGATGAAAGGAGGATTGACAATAAAAGGTCCCCCTCGCTCTCGACGTTGGGTACTACAGTTCTACGGGTGCAAGAGTATGCCTCCTCAAACACCCGGGCATCAAAACAAAAGAAGGCCGAGAGAATAATCTAAACAGGCAAAAGATCGGCGGGAAATGCCAATTAGAACGGAGAAGAGGGGGGGGGGAGGGAGAAAAACGAAACATAAGGAAAAGGAAAAGTCGTCCAGCAGAATTCGTGAAGACAGCAGCAGGAGCATAAGGACACAAAAGGTCAGAGGACTGTCCCATGGAGCATCACACTCCGGCAGCCGCCCACCAAGCCCCCTCACGGCAACAACGGGCCAGACAGGGAGGGATGGGGGGCTTGGGGAATCGAAGAACTCCGAAAACCCCATCAAGCAGGTATTTGATCAGGACATGTGCATGGCTTGTTAAATAAGTAACATTCTACAGAACAGACTTTTATGTTAATATGCAAATTTAAATGTTGAAAAACTCTATCACTTTATTTTCCAAGTACAAGTGCGAATACTGTAGAGTTTTCAAGATGGCGTCTCGCCATTTTCCCCACCTTACCCAGATCAATTATTACCTCTGTAAAGGGATTTGTTGATAACAAGTGGGTGCAATTTGATCAACAATGATGCAATGTCTCCTGTCAATGTTATTTATGCCCTAAGTGTTAGGGCAATAATCTTGATGTTAATGTTAGTTATGCCCTAAGTTTTAGGGCAATTATCTTGATGTTAATGTTATTTATGCCCTAAGTTTTAGGGCATAAATCTCGGTGTTAATGGTATTTATGCCCTAAGTAGAAATTTGAAAGTGAATAGCATGGCATCATTTCCCAATGGTGCTCAGACACCGTCTATCATACAACTTGTCCTCTCGAACACAAGGAGGCGGGACCAATGAGCCAGAGCTCAACCCCCGCAAGCACAACTAGGCGAGTACAATATCGCATTTTGACGTATTAATCCCCTAAGGCCAAAAACTGGTGTACTAAAAATGACATCGGCTCGCAAAATTGCCGGATGTCCCGTTTTCTATTTGAAGGTCCTTGGTTCAGTTAGGTTCAGGCAATTTAGTACATCTGTTTATTGACGTTGTGAGCGCTCGAGAGGACGGGCTGAACTATATAAAACACTATATTGTTTTATTTTGAACAATATATTGAATATATTGAAACAATACCAGTCTCCGTGGTGTAGTGGTAAGACACTCGCCCGGCGTTCCGCGAGCGCTTTGTCATGGGTTCGTATCCTGGCCGGGGAGGATTTACTGGGCGCAAATCCTTAACTGTAGCCTCTGTTTAACTCAACAGTAAAATGTGTACTTGGTTGTAACAACGATTCTCCGCGGCGGGGATCGTATTCCAGGGACCTGCCCGAAACGCTACGCGTACTAGTGGCTGTACAAGGGAAGGGAATTATCAGGGGGGGGGAAAGCGCCAAGCCATTACGACTATATAGCACTTGGAAGGGATCAGGATAAGGATTTAGGATGGGACGGGGGGGAGGGAAGGAATGTTGCCCAATCACTTGGACGGTCGGAGATTGAACGCCGACCTGCATGAAGCGAGACCTCTTGTATATATCTAAAATATATATAAATATATATATATATATATATATATATATATATATATATATATATATATATATATATATATATATATATATATATATATATTGAACATTTGCAAACCTGACCGTGGACGACAATAACAACGAACACAATGGTTATACCGTCAGCACCACGTGTCTTAACACACAACTTACGCCAATACACCAAAGAGTGTATGCATACACCACGCGACATCAATATACACATCAGCAGCAGACCTTAAACCCGTATAGTATGACTTACCCAGAATCACATATGGCTCGACCTGACGAACCGATGCCTTAAACGCAGACACCTGGGGCCAGATTTACGAAGTAGTTACGCAAGCACTTACGAACCTGGGGCCAGATTCACGAAGCAGTTACATAAGCACTTACGAACCTGGGGCCAGATTCACGAAGCAGTTACGCAAGCACTTACTAACCTGGGGCCAGATTCACGAAGCAGTTACATAAGCACTTACGAACCTGGGCCAGATTCACGAAGCAGTTACGCAAGCATTTACGAACCTGGGGCCAGACTCACGAAGCAGTTACATAAGCACTTACGAACCTGGGGCCAGATTCACGAAGCAGTTACGCAAGCATTTACGAACCTGGGGCCAGACTCACGAAGCAGTTACGCAAGCACTTACGAACCTGTCCATCGTTTCTCTCAATCTTGGCGGCTTTGTTTACAATTATTTAACAGTTAATTAGCTCCGAAGCACCAGGAGGCTGTTTATAACAATAACAACAGTTGATTGGTTAGTTTTCATGCTTGTAAACTGTTTAAAAAATGTAACCAAAGCCGTCAAAGATTGAGGAAAGATGTACACGTTCGCAAGTGCTTGCGTAACTGCTTCGTGAATCTAGCCCCATGTCGTCAGCCAGCAGCTCCACACGCAGACAAGAACACACTCAGACAAGAACACACTCAGACAAGAACACACACACAGACAAGAACACACAGGAAAGAACGAGGAAAGGCTGCGGGAAATGCACCTTACGACACTGGAAGACAGAAGAGTAAGGAGAGATATGATCACAACCTACAAAATCCTCAGAGGAATCGACCGGGTAGACAAGGACAAACTATTCAACACTGGGGGGACGCGAACAAGGGGACACAGGTGGAAACTGAGTACCCACATGAGCCACAGAGACGTTAGAAGGAACTTTTTCAGTGTCAGAGTAGTTAACGGATGGAATGCATTAGGTAGTGATGTGGTGGAGGCTGACTCCATACACAGTTTCAAGGGTAGATATGATAGAGCCCAGTAGGCTCGGGAATCTGTACACCAGTTGATTGACAGTCGAGAGGCGGGACCAAAGAGCCAAAGCTCAACCCCCGCAAGCACAAATAGGTGAGTACAAATAGGTGAGTACACACAGACAAGGACACACGCAGACAAGGACACACGCAGACAAGAATACACACAGACAAGAACACACAGACAAGAACACACACAGACAAGAACAGACACAGACAAGAACACACGCAGACAAGAACATACACAGACAAGAACACACGCAGACAAGAACACACACAGACAAGAACACACGCAGACAAGAACACACACAGACAAAAAAACACACAGACAAGAACACACACAGACAAGGACACACGCAGACAAGGACACACGCAGACAAGAACACACAGAGACAAGAACACACACAGACAAGAACATACACAGACAAGAACACACGCAGACAAGAACATACACAGACAAGAACACACGCAGACAAGAACACACACAGACAAGAACACACGCAGACAAGGACACAGCATCAACATGGGTTCAGGGATAGCAGGTCCTGCCTCACAGGGTTACTTGAATTCTACGACCAGGCAACAAAAATAAGGCAAGAAAGAGAAGGGTGGACAGACTGCATATTTTTGGATTGTCAGAAAGCCTTTGATACAGTGAGACACAAGAGGCTAGTGCGAAAGTTGGAGATGCAGGCTGGAGTGAAAGGGAAGGTACTCCGGTGGATAGAGGAGTACCTAAGCAACAGGAGACAACGAGTCTGTGTGAGGGGCGAAGTCTCAGATTGGCGAGACGTTACAAGTGGAGTCCCGCAGGGGTCAGCCGTTGGACCTATACTGTTTCTGATATATGTATATGATCTCCCAGAGGGTATAGATTCGTTCCTCTCAATGTTTGCCGATGATGCAAACATTATGAGGAGGATTGAAACAGAGGATGATAGTAGGAGGCTACAAGATGACCTAGACAGACTGAGTGAATGGTCCAACAAATGGCTGTTGTAGTTCAACCCGAGTAAATGCAAAGTAATGAAACTAGGCAGTGGAAATAGGAGGCCAGACACAGGATACAGAATAGGAGATGAAGTACTTAATGAAACAGACAGAGAGAAAGATCTAGGAGTTGATATCACACCAAACCTGTCTCCTGAAGCCCACATAAAGAGAATAGCGTCTGCGGCATATGCGAGTCTGGCTAACATCAGAACGGCGTTCAGGAACCTGTGTAAGGAATCATTAAGAATCTTGTACACCACATATGTAAGACCAATCCTGGAGTATGCGGCCCCAGCATGGAGCCCGTACCTTGTCAAGCACAAGACGAAGCTGGAAAAAGTCCAAAGGTATGCTACTAGACTAGTCCCAGAACTAAGAGGCATGAGTTATGAGGAAAGGCTGCGGGAAATGCACCTTACGACACTGGAAGACAGAAGAGTAAGGGGGGACATGATCACAACCTACAAAATCCTCAGAGGAATCGATCGGCTAAACAAGGATGAACTATTCAACACTGGAGGGACGCGAACAAGGGGACACAGGTGGAAGCTGAGTACCCAAATGAGCCACAGAGACATTAGAAAGAACTTTTTCAGTGTCAGAGTAGTTAGTAAATGGAATGCACTAGGAAGTGATGTGGTGGAGGCTGACTCCATACACAGTTTCAAATGTAGATATGATAGAGCCCAGTAGGCTCAGGAATCTGTACACCAGTGATTGACAGTTGAGAGGCGGGACCAAAGAGCCAAAGCTCAACCCCCGCAAGCACAATTAGGTGAGTACAATTAGGTGAGTACACAGACAAGGACACACACAGACAAGAACACACGCAGACAAGGACACACACAGACAAGAACACACACAGACAAGGACACACACAGACAAGAACACAGACATGGACACACACAGACAAGGACACACACAGACAAGGACACACACAGACAAGGACACACACAGACAAGGACACACACAGACAAGAACACAGACATGGACACACACAGACAAGGACACACACAGACAAGGACACACAGACAAGGACACACACAGACAAGGACACACACAGACAAGGACGCACACAGACAAGGACACACGCAGACAAGGACACACACAGACAAGGACACACGCAGACAAGAACACACACAGACAAGGACACACACAGACAAGGACACACACAGACAAGGACACACACAGACAAGGACACACACAGACAAGGACACACACAGACAAGGACACACACGACAAGAACACAGACATGGACACACACAGACAAGGACACACACAGACAAGGACACACACAGACAAGGACACACACAGACAAAGACACACGCAGACAAGAACACACACAGACAAGGACACACACAGACAAGGACACACACAGACAAGGACACACACAGACAAGGACACACACAGACAAGGACACACACAGACAAGGACACACACAGACAAGGACACACACAGACAAGAACACACACAGACAAGGACACACACAGACAAGGACACACACAGACAAGGACACACACAGACAAGGACACACACAGACAAGGACACACACAGACAAGGACACACACAGACAAGGACACACACAGACAAGGACACACACAGACAAGGACACACACAGACAAAGACACACGCAGACAAGAACACACACAGACAAGGACACACACAGACAAGGACACACACAGACAAGGACACACACAGACAAGGACACACAGACAAGGACACACACAGACAAGGACACACACAGACAAGGACACACACAGACAAGGACACACACAGACAAGGCACACACAGACAAGGACACACACAGACAAGGACACACACAGACAAGGACACACCATAAAGCCTGGACGCACCTGCAGGTAAGACGGGAGGATGTAACCTGAGCGAGTGACCAGCTCCAACTCCAGCACGATAGAGTCCTCAGTGGTCTCGGAGCCGTCGTGGACGTAGGCGACGCGGTCGTTGTTCAGGTCCAGCAGGGTGAAGATGGTGTCCTCGGGACGACGCCAGATGTGTACGTCAAGACGTCCTCGCGACGGTCGCGTGATCACGTGGAAGAGAACGCCGGACTCCCGGACGCCATACTGTGGAGGGTGAGAGCAGTGTGAGGGCCAGGGGACTCCCTCACACCCTACTGGTGAGAGTGAGAGCAGTGTGAGGGCCAGGGGACTCCCTCACACCCTACTGGTGAGAGTGAGAGCAGTGTGAGGGCCAGGGGGACTCCCTCACACCCTACTGGTGAGAGTGAGAGCCAGGGGACTCCCTCACACCCTACTGGTGAAAGTGAGAGCAGTGTGAGAGCCAGGGACTCCCTCACACCATACTGGTGAGAGTGAGAGTAGTGTGAGGGCCAGGGGACTCCCTCACACCCTACTGGTGAGAGTGAGAGCAGTGTGAGAGCCAGGGGACTCCCTCACACCATACTGGTGAGAGTGAGAGTAGTGTGAGGGCCAGGGGACTCCCTCACACCATACTGGTGAGAGTGAGAGCAGTGTGAGGGCCAGGGGACTCCCTCACACCATACTGGTGAGAGTGAGAGCAGTGTGAGAGCCAGGGGACTCCCTCACACCATACTAGTGAGAGTGAGAGTAGTGTGAGGGCCAGGGGACTCCCTCACACCATACTAGTGAGAGTGAGAGTAGTGTGAGAGCCAGGGGACTCCCTTACACCATACTGGTGAGAGTGAGAGTAGTGTGAGGGCCAGGGGACTCCCTCACACCATACTGGTGAGAGTGAGAGCAGTGTGAGAGCCAGGGGACTCCCTCACACCATACTGGTGAGAGTGAGAGCAGTGTGAGGGCCAGTTGACTCCCTCACACCATACTGGTGAGAGTGAGAGTAGTGTGAGGGCCAGTTGACTCCCTCACACCATACTGGTGAGAGTGAGAGTAGTGTGAGGGCCAGGGGACTCCCTCACACCATACTAGTGAGAGTGAGTAGTGAGGGCCAGGGGACTCCCTCACACCATACTGGTGAGAGTGAGAGTAGTGTGAGGGCCAGTTGACTACCTCACACCATACTGGTGAGAGTGCGAGTAGTGTGAGGGCCAGGGGACTCCCTCACACCATACTGGTGAGAGTGAGAGTAGTGTGAGGGCCAGGGGACTCCCTCACACCCTACTGGTGAGAGTGAGAGTAGTGTGAGGGCCAGGGGACTCCCTCACACCATACTGGTGAGAGTGCGAGTAGTGTGAGGGCCAGAAGAGTTGACAACAGCCACATAATATTAGCACTGTCCAACATGTTAGAGTTGCAACACAAATGGAAAAACTATTGAAAAAGAATACATAGAGAACTTTAATGAAAGCAAGAAACTACGCCATGAATAAAAAGAAACAAAAAATATTTTGAAGAATGACATTAATTTCTAAGTTAATGATAGAAAAACAATAAGAGACATCTTTAAAAAAAAGTTACCCATATCTCTCAACAATTTGTCTAGTTTGTTATTACAAACTCTTCATCAATTATTCATGAACAAGTTTAAAACAAACAAATCTTCATGCATTGCCTACTGACTAAAATATATGTATTCAGTTGTTTATTGGCTCACAGAGATAACTGAACAGTTCATGGATAACTATATAGACGAGAACCCAAAATTATTAAATAAATTATTTCTAATAAAGCACAACAAAGACAAAAGGAAGGTGGTGGTAGGAGAAAATCACACACAAACTATACTGGAGGGGACCTAAACATTCTCTCTAACGCGTTATGTGTGGTTTCCTCCGAGGCTAAGGGTCCCCTTCTTCCAGCCAGAGGTGGTACGCCCTTCCTTATTATTTTCAGTAACTATGTCTGGATTCTTCGCGACTCTTCCCACTGGAGGGTGTGATACCAATGCGAATATACACGAACACACAGTACATCGTCAGCAGTGAGCAATGAACTGCACTGACACTATAACTTTGTCAGTACAATACAGTTGTAGCTTTGAGACTGACTGAGAAGCGACATAGAGTTCAATCATTACTGTAATGTGACACTTTGTAACCCTTGATACAACTCTTTTTACCCGACGCTCAACACACGCGGACACTGTGACACTTGACCCACGATGGTGACCGCCTGACACACGTGCAAGAGGTCAACACCCTCAAGAATGATGACCCACAACAAGTGTACACAAGCCCCCCCCCATAATAACCACCCATGGAAGCAACAGGCACCATGATGCACGAGCAGGCACCATGATGCACGAGCAGGCACCATGATGCACGAGCAGGCACCATGATGCACGAGCAGGCACCATGATGCACCAGCAGGCACCATGATGCACGAGCAGGCACCATGATGCACGCGCAGGCACCATGATGCACGAGCAGGCACCATGATGCACGAGCAGGCACCATGATGCACGAGCAGGCACCATGATGCACGAGCAGGCACCATGATGCACGAGCAGGCACCATGATGCACGAGCAGGCACCATGATGCACGAGCAGGCACCATGATGCACGAGCAGGCACCATGATGCACGAGCAGGCACCATGATGCACGAGCAGGCACCATGATGCACGAGCAGGCACCATGATGCACGAGCAGGCACCATGATGCACGAGCAGGCACCATGATGCACGAGCAGGCACCATGATGCACGAGCAGGCACCATGATGCACGAGCAGGCACCATGATGCACGAGCAGGCACCATGATGCACGAGCAGGCACCATGATGCACGAGCAGGCACCATGATGCACGAGCAGGCACCATGATGCACGAGCAGGCACCATGATGCACGAGCAGGCACCATGATGCACGAGCAGGCACCATGATGCACGAGCAGGCACCATGATGCACGAGCAGGCACCATGATGCACGAGCAGGCACCATGATGCACGAGCAGGCACCATGATGCACGAGCAGGCACCATGATGCACGAGCAGGCACCATGATGCACGAGCAGGCACCATGATGCACGAGCAGGCACCATGATGCACGAGCAGGCACGCCATGATGCACGAGCAGGCACCATGATGCACGAGCAGGCACCATGATGCACGAGCAGGCACCATGATGCACGAGCAGGCACCATGATGCACGAGCAGGCACCATGATGCACAGCAGGCACATGATGCACGAGCAGGCACCATGATGCACGCGCAGGCACCATGATGCACCAGCAGGCACCATGATGCACGAGCAGGCACCATGATGCACGAGCAGGCACCATGATGCACGAGCAGCACCATGATGCACGAGCAGGCACCATGATGCACGAGCAGGCACCATGATGCACGAGCAGGCACCATGATGCACGAGCAGGCACCATGATGCACGAGCAGGCACTATGATGCACGAGCAGGCACCATGATGCACGAGCAGGCACCATGATGCACGAGCAGGCACCATGATGCACGAGCAGGCACCATGATGCACGAGCAGGCACCATGATGCACGAGCAGGCACCATGATGCACGAGCAGGCACCATGATGCACGAGCAGGCACTATGATGCACGAGCAGGCACCATGATGCACGAGCAGGCACCATGATGCACGAGCAGGCACCATGATGCACGAGCAGGCACTATGATGCACGAGCAGGCACCATGATGCATGAGCAGGCACCATGATGCACGAGCAGGC
>WNGS01008906.1:0-14378 GCA_020271785.1 Procambarus virginalis
TTTGATGTCCAAAGGGCTTGGAAAGGATGGGAGGAGGTAGAGGGATGGGGAGATGAAATTCAGGAAGAGGATGCGGGTGTAGAGAGAGAGGAGGATTGAAAGTTCGGTGGCCTGTCCACCATGGGTTGACATATGTGTATGTGTCGTTTGTTTGTGTATGTGTTATGTTGGGTTGTCAGTACATTGGCTGGGGGGGCTAGTGTTTGTGACCTTGTTGGTGTCCTCAAGCACTAGAGCCGATGGAGTTGGCTGAGGGAGGCTAATCTTAACAACATCAGGGTAGTCCACACCTCTGACATCACGACAAATGGTTTTTTGGTTTTATTTTTTTTTGTAGTAGTTTTATTTGTTTATATTATTATTTTTTTTTTTTTTTTTTTTTTTTTTTATTTCTTTTTTATTTGGTGTAGATCGGGTCCGGGATGGGCCACTCATCAGGGTCGTCTGGCAGGCCGCTAAGTATTTGAGGTCTTGGGAAGGCCTCATCGTGGATGTGTCTGATCACTTTTTGTTGGGAGTGATTTTTCTGGTTCTGTGTGGTGGTTCGCGGATCTCGTAGTCGCTGGTGGTGTTTCTGCTACGTAGGGATCTTCGGGGTCTGGGATATACATATTCTTCATGCGGTACAGCTGTCTTCTGGCCAGGTAGCTGAGCCTGATGTTCATTGGCTTCATGTTGAGCGTTTCATGGATTTGGTCAGTTCTTACTCTATCCATCAGTGTCAGGCCCTCCGCGAAGCGAAGTGCCTTATTTGTACCCGTTGGATCTTCAGCATGTTGGATTTGTTGGTGAGGTTCAGGGGGACGTAAGGGTATTCAAGGCTAGGCCTTATAATCATTCTGTACAGGTGGAGCTTGATGTGGGATGGGGCTTGCTTGAAGCGGAAGAGCCTCGCCAGCGAACCTCGAGCCATTGCTGTCTTCTGGGATACAAACTGGGAGGAGTTGAGTAGCCTGTTGAAGTTGTATCCGAGCACTGTGTTGGAGTTTGAGATGGCTATGGGTTCGCCCCTGATTCTTATCCCTCCCTCATTTTCGATTGAGAAGGCCATACATCCGACAGTGCTTAATTGGATCTTTTCTGGGTTAGTGGTGATCCTCCATTTCCTTTCCCAGTTAGCAGTCCTGGCTAGTTCTAATTTGCCTTGCGGGTTACAGTTGCATGTTTGGCCGCTTGGCTGCTTGGGTTGGATGTTATTACATGTGTTACGTCGTCCGCAAATTGCACGATGATGGTGTCCCTATACTCTGGCTGGGGCAGGTCGTTCACAAAGATGTGAAGAGAACGGGGCTCAAGCATGACCCTTGGGGGACTCCAGCTGTTGGGGTGAAGGCTGCGGCCTCTTTCGCCTTGAAGTTGGGGGTAACTTGCCTATTCTTTAGAAAATTTCTGATCAGCCTGAGGAGGGTCCAGTTTTGCGATGGTAAGTCTGCTAGTTTATACACAAGACCATCATGCCAAAGGCTGTCGAAGGCCTTGTGTACGTCCCTCGTCGCAATCAAAGCTACCTGTTTTGCCTGCGAATTGAGCTTACTGCATCATAGATGATGTTTATTGCATGTTGGGTTGATCTATGTGCACGAAAGCCAAACTGTTTTTCAGTGAAGAGGTGTTGTTGTACTCCATGAGTTTTAGACGGTTGACACGATTTTTTCAAAGCACTTGCCTATTGTGTCTAAGAGGGAGATTGGACGGTAGTTGCCAGGTTGGTGGGGGTCTTTCTTGGGTTTAGGAATGAATATCATCTTGGCCGACTTGAATGCAACAGGAATGTGACCCGACGCCAGCATAGCGTTGAATAGGTTAAGAAGGGATTGCAGAATGTTGCCTGGCAGAAGTTTTATCTGCAATGCTTTGATCCCGATGGTCCTGGGGCCTTATCTCGGGTGCTTTTGATGATTCCTCGCATCTCTAGCATAGTTATGGGCCTTGTTAGAGGGTGGTCGTCTTCCAGGGTGTCAGGTCTATCAGAGGGGTGCTGAGAAGGGAGGCGGCGTTTTCTGTTGTCCATTGGTTGACACGTTCAAAGTGGGTGTTGTTGAAGGCTCTGCTGTTAGAAGCCGTGAGTGTCTTCTTCCATACTGCGCCCATGAGGTCAGCTTGGTCTTGCGGGTCTTCCATTTTTGCTTGTTGCTCCTCGTCATCTTCGTCTAGGAAAGTGTGAACGAGGTGGGTGAGGCTGGGGTTAACCGATCCCAAGAGCTGTCTGATCTTGCGCCAGAATGTTCCTGGCTCCCTTTTGTACTGGTTGGCCTGTCTCACCAGGGTTCCCCATAAGTAACTCTTGTGAGTCAGCGTAAGGTCTATGGCTTCCCTTCTGAGTGTTTGAAGGGTTAATGCTGGTGGCTGGCCAGTTTGGTAGTGGCTTTGGCAGGCTCTCTGGTACTCATACATTTTGGCTCTGATTTCTCGGGTTGGTTTATATTGGTGGTAGGTCCTTGTGGTGGATATTTCGCAAGTGGCCTCAGTTGCGAGTTGGATGCGGTTGTGGATGGTGTTTACTGCTTGGTCTATTGTTTGGGTTGGGAGGTTTTCAAACTCAATGATGGGGTCGTCAGCCAGGAAGGCATCGTAGTCCCTGGCCCGTATGGTTTCCAGTCTGGGCCTGGGAGGTGTCACGTACCTGAAGGGGGATGCTTGGAGGGTTGTGACCACAGGGATGTGGTCCGACCCCACGTTCTTGCCTGGGGTTACTCTGCAGTGGAACAGGTCGCAATCTCTGTTGGTCAGCACTATGTCAGGGGTGCCCCTCACATTGCCCATAAAGAACGTCTTAAAGTGGGGGCCTTGGAAGGAGAGGTCCCGGTTTTGCATTAGATTGAAGAGCTGCCTGCCCTTGAGGTCTGGCCTGGCAGGAGCGTTGAATAAGGCCTGGTGGTGGGCGTTCAGGTCCCCTGCGATGATGGTAGGGAGGTTCCTATCGAGTAGTTTGTTCAGAGGGATGGAGGGGAGGTAGGCCAGTCTAGGTGGCAGATATGCGGTGCAGACTATGAGGGGGCCGTGTGAAGTGGTGAGTTCTATTGCTAGGAAGTGGTCATCTTCTATGAGGATGGGGCGGTAAGAGAGCCCTCTCCTTATTAGTATTGCCACCCCACCGTACATCCCCCTGTTGACTTCCCTGGTGGAATATCCCCAAATGGAGATGTGCTGGTCCTGTCTAACCGCAGTTTCATTGAGTAAGATAACATCTGGGTTAAGTCTGGCTACCTCCAGAGTGAGGAGGTATCTGTTATTGAAGTAATGTTTGATGTTCACCTGAAGGATTGTGATCCCCATTATTGGTTATGAGACGTATGTGTTTGTTTGGCTCGAGCGCCAGTGTTGTTATGTTCGGTTTGGATACTGCTATTTGTTGAGGTGGAGGGTAAATTTTCTGAGCCAGGGATCATGTTCCTGGTTGCTGCAGGAGATTGGTAGGGGTTTCCCACACGTTGCTGCGCCATTGAGGGGTCTTCGGTGTCACTGCTGTTCGTGATTTCCACGTCAGTAGTGCTAGAGTCGCTCGTTGGTGGGGAATTAGGGAAGCTGCCTGCCCTTGTCCTTTCATTAGGAGATGAACCTCGTCTGTGAGTGGTGGTCCTAAGCCTCTTGTAACCACGTTCTGTGGGACTTATTGTTGTGGGACTGCGGTGTTCGAGGCGCTTCCTGCGCTTAGGGTTTCGGATGGCAAGGGAGTCTGTGAGTGCTTTGAGTATAATCCCGTCTGGGATTACTGTGGAAGGGTGGACCTAGGCGTTTGCCAGATTGTCGAGGTGGAGGGGCTGGGTGGTTCTGGGAGTTTGGTGTCTCCTGGGCGTTGGATGAGGCCTGGAGGCGAGGAGTACTAGGGTTGGGGTTGTTGGGCTGTGCTTGGGCCTGACCGGCGGGTGTTGAGATGTTTGGAGTCAAGTAGGCAAGCGAGTCCTCGGACATGTGGACAGGGGGCAGGCCATTGTCCTTCCTTAGGGAGTTCCAGAAACCTAGGAGCTTCACAGGGTTGTCTGGAAATTGGATTTGAGCAAATGTTAGGAGTTCAGCCCCTAGGCTGGACTTAGGGTCGGTGTTTGGTGCGAGAGAGTTAGGTGCTGAAGCCTGTTGTGTATGGTTCTGAGTTTGTTCAGGTATGACCATGGGGTTATGGGGTTGTTGGTTGCTTTGGTGACCCCCTTGGGCAACCGACTGGGCCTGTTGTTGGTTGGGGTTACCCCAAGGATTTATTGGTGGAGGAGGGGCAGGAACGGTATTAGCTGCTCGTTGACGGGCTGCTGCTGCCGTTTCTTGCAATTCCTTGATTGCCTCCTTCCTACGAGGGCATAGATGCGAGATTGCAATGTGAGCACCGTTGCATAGTGCACAATTGGGTGTTGGGTTTATGCATTCCCTGTAGTTGTGTTCCCCGCGCACCTGCTGCACTTGGGGGTTCCATTGTTGCATGCACTGGAATAGTGATCATACTTAAAGCATTTGAAGCATTGCTTAAGTTTGTAGAACCTCTGTGGGTAGATTTTGTCAGGTTCAACCTTGATGCCAAATGCAGAAAAGCCTTGGGTGCAGGCTTGTGTTGCTTGCTCCGGTGGCCGAGAGCACCAGAGTAAGCTTCAGTACTTGATTGGTGTTGGACTGGACTGTGAATCTATGGGCATTGAGTATTTTTACCTCTCTGTTTTTCCTTTCAATTTCATTAGTTATTTCTTCCAGTGTGTGCTCCATGATGATGTCATGCACCCTATGAGCAAAGATGGTGCGTGTGGCTTGGAATTCAGCTGGGGGGTGGACAGTGATCCTGTTCTCCTTTAGTTTGTTCAGGTTGTCGGTCGAAAGGAGTTCGGGAAGGTCTGCATTGGGTACCAGTAAGATGGCTCCATTCGTAATTTTGTACACATTTTTGTATGAAATCTGGGTGATCCCATGGATCTCATGAAGTAGTTGTGCTGGAGTACGGGCCCGGCCAGATTCGTCTGTGAATCTGACTTTGGTCGCCATGGCTTTGTGGGGCCAGGCAGCCTAGTCTAAGCTATACTATGTGGGTGGGTGGGTGTGGAGTGTCCAGGTAGACTAAGTGGATGGTAGAGTTAGTTCGGCCAAGGCCTCTAACTTCTAGTTGTTAGGCAACTAGAGCTACTAGACAAGGTGGTAATTGAACCTATCGATAGCCTAAGCCTGCTGCAAGGCTGTTAGATGCCCGATCAAACCTCTGCAGAATTTCAAGAACCCGGTTTTGGCTACTGCTCGGGAATGATCGTTTGGAGTGGCGAAATACAAGAGGTAGAAACAGTTTAGAAAGACAGCCTTATTCACATCTTAATGCTACTGTTAGTAGGTTATGCATTGTGTATTGTGTGAGTGTGTGTTTGGTGTGTTGTGGTACAGGCAGGGAGAGAATGGGGAGGAGGGGTGGGGAATGGGGGGGAAGGGGGGTGGGGGGAAAGGATGAGGATGAGTGGAGTTATTTTATTAGAACATCGTACTGATGTAAGCGTCTATAAATCTGGGTTGGTTCACTGTACAGATGCCACGGCGTGTCTTGACGCTGTGAGAGCTTGTGGCGCACTGTCTTTATGCCACACAGGCGGCCATTTATATTCCACCAACATTAAAAAAAAAATTTTAAGTTTGCCCCATGGGGCGAGTTTATTGGGCAGCGCCCAATGTGTTCGCAATAGAATGTTCTACAAGAACATATGTATAAAATGTAACACAAGGATGCGTTAGACCGGACGCAAATAAACAACTATACATTGATCACTAGCCGTGAGCTCTGAACAGCGACGAAATGTTTCTATTCTTCTCAGGGTTGTAAACTCCACACACTTGTTCTACAGCGTTAAATTTGGTATCACTGAAATCGCAATAAAATTCCCTACACGTACATATGCATATAAAGTAGAATCATGATCGCGCCCACCCTCAAGAGTGTGGGAAGTGGGTGAAGTGTTACCTGTTACCGCAAGAAATTAGTATTGAAAAGTTTATTCTTTTCACTAGCCTGACCTTAATTTTCAATGTACGTATTTCATTTTTGTGCCAATATGTTCGCAATAAAATGTTCTACAAGGACATATGTATAAAATGTCACACAAGGATGCGTTAGACCGGCAACAAACAAAAAAACCTACGTCGATTAATTACACTCGTCATGTCAACAATACAATAGTCTTACCATGAAGATCCAATACAATGCCGTTCTCATAAATAGACTATATGTGACTATTAGAGAAAACGAAAATTTTATGGCAAACATGTTCATAGTATCTCCAAGTCGATCTGCGTGTGAGAATTGAGACAAAGGGGGATATTAATAAGGGTAGAGTTGACTAAATGTAAACTCTGTCAGCAGAACTGTTCGCATACTTTGCGTCATTATAAAATGAAATGTGAAAAAATCGCGGAATTTAGAGATAACACCATCAATAGTGTCCAAGAAACATGTAAGTACTTCATTCATAATGATGTGCTGCCCGAAATTTAATTGAAATTGAAATAAGTTTATTGAGGTAAAATACACACAAAGGGATGAGGTAGCTCAAGCTATTCTCACCCCGTTCAGTACATCGTGTTAATACATACATATGAACACATTTTATTTTATTTTTATTTTATTTCTTCATATACAAGAAGGTACATTGGGAATGTGAGAATATATAATATGGTAATTACAATCTTGTAAAGCCACTAGTACGCACAGCGTTTCGGGCAGGTCCTTAATCTAAGTCCTTAATCTTTACGAAAGGAAGGCTCAGGTGTGGTATCAAGGTTGTATGTCAGGTGTGAGGTCTTTTGAACTCGGCACACCTCATGGAGGAGTGTTGAGTCCCACCCTGTTTAATGTACAAATGAATAAGATAGAATCCGAGAGATACTCAAATGGGGTAACTCCGATCATATATGCCGATGATATTTTGTTTCAGGGCAAAGATATTTCAAAGGTTCAAACAGTGTTGGACAATTTCGGAAACCTGTGTCACCAAATGGGACTGGTGGTTAATGAAAACAAAACTAAGTTTGAATGTAGAAGTCGGAGGCCCATTATATTGAAAATAAACGGTAAAAATATAGAGTTAATATATATAAATATTTAGGCATATATGTTGGATATACCCATGAGAGTTTGGAAGCTGAGATGAACAGACTGTTGGGTCAATGTCGGAAGAGATTACAACCTCTGAAGGTCTTGGCACGCTGTGGAAAGGGAGTGGGAGTCCCTGTGCTACGAATGATATACTTGAGTACTGCAAGATCTCTTATTGATTATGCTGCACCTGTCATTTCTTGCTTTGGTAAAGGTAGGATAGGGAAGTTGGAGAAGGTACAAAATGAAGCCATGAGAATTATCTTAGGATGCCCAAGAAATGCTATGATTGAGATAATGAGGATGGAGTTGAATCTGCAGAGTATTGGGGATAAAATTGCAGAGATAAATGTAGCCTCTGCCATTAGATTAATGAGAGGTGGGGGAGCTAATGAATTAATCCTCTCGGTTCAAAAGGTGGGAAGTAGTGAACAGTGTATGATGAAGAACAGAGTATATATGAATAACTTATGTTCTAATGTTATAAAGTATGATGTTATTCCAGAGTGTATTTCTGTGCCCAAGAGAAAATTCACACCACCATGGGAGGATTGTAATGTAGATGTAGTAATTACTCCCTTGCAAAAGAAAAAAAGTATGTATGAAATAGGAGAGCTGAGGGCAACATATGATTGTATAATTAGAAAACTGCCTACAGAAAACACTCTACATGTATATTGTGATGGGTCAGTAGCTAGGGATGGGAAGGCAGGATGTGGAGTCTTGATCAGGGAGTACACTGACATCGGCACTGTAGATACTGTTATTGGACGCCGCTTAACTGACAATGTCTCTTCAACGTAGGCTGAACTCCAAGGAGTATTAGCAGGATTACAGGAAGTAGTCAAATGTGGTAAAAATGCTTGCTTCTTTATTGACAGCAGAGAAGCGTTAGAGTCTTTAACCCTTAAACTGCTCATGGCGTATATATACGCCCTGAGTAACATGTCCCACGGTGCGCATGGCGTATATATACGCCCTGAGTAACATGTCCCACGATTGATGATGATTGATAAAGATTAAGCCACCCAAGAGGTGGCACGGGCATGAATAGCCCGTAAGTGGTGGCCCTTATGAGCCATTAACAGTATCGAGAGATGATACTGGAGATCTGTGGAGGTGCGACTGCACCCTGCGTGACGGGAGATGTCTCCCGGACCAAATGGTGACCAAATGGTGTTGTCCCACGGTGCGCATGGCGTATATATACGCCATAGGGTGCCACGCCCGATTCAAATGGCCCGCGGCTACACGGGGTTCACATTAGCTTCCTCAGGGCTCTTGTAAACAGACGCAATTTAAAAAAAAATCGTGGGCAATATTCTCAGGTGTGAGAGGCACATTACTGTTGGAGCAACCAAGGCTGGCGCACGCAGCATGAGCGAGCAGCATAGCTGTTCAGCTTGTGACCACAGCATCGCCGAAAAATGTCAAAATAAATATATAATTGTTATTATTTAGTGATGACAATATTACAGATGACCCCTGACTGTGATATAAATAACCAGGGTTGTGATAATAGCAAAATTGTTGTAATAATTAGCGGTGTGGGAGGAGTGATGCTGAGAGACGGAGGGAGACAGCATCGTTTACTGACTGTGTGGCCACCTGTTATTGTTTACATTCACCATACCAGCTCAGTGGTTCTCTATGGTGAACACAAATGTAGATACTTATATATAATGTGTGTATTAGTGTAATAACAGCAAAAGGATTATGCTGGGAGGAGCCATTTGGGTGACGGAGGTGAGATCGTCTGCACGATTTGTCTAGCTGTTTAGAGAGTGGCCACTATGCTCTTTGGGCGCACTACAAGCTTAGGTGTCCAGTTATGGTGCATAAAACATGTAGATATTTATATATAATATGTGTATATAGGGTAATAACACTGCAAACAGTATTGTTGGGAGAGAAAGTTTAGTGTGTGTGTGACCTTGAATGAGTGAGGGAGCCGCCAGCTGTGTATACCGACGACTCTTAGTGCCTGAACTAACTATATCAGCTTAGCTGTACAGTTGTGGTGAACAAAATATATACATACTTATATATAACGCCTGTATATAGTGTAATAACACCACAAATGGTATTGTTGGGGGAGAAAGATTAGTGCGTGTGTTGAGGGAGTGGCAGCGAGTGGCTGGCTTGTGTGTGGCGGTAACTCTTCGTTGCTTTTCGACTCTCAATACCAACTTAGTGGTTCGTTATGGTGACCAAAATATGCAGATACTTATATATAACCAGTGTATAGAGTGTAATAGCAGCAAAACTATTTGTTTATTGTTTTATGAACATAATAATTGAATTACTAATATGCACACCATACGTTTGAGTATAGCGATTATTCACCACTTTTATTATATAAATATATTACAATACACACTATTGAATAATATTACTACAAAAACACTAAGAAAAAATCAATCAGAGACATTGAAACAATTAGGTAATAATATCTTTGTGGCAACTCCCATCTGTCAGCGCGGGTGACACTGACCGGCCCTGACGACCGCTCTGTCAACGCCCACTTTTTGCCAGACTTCTTCGGTCAATTGCGCCCAAAATATGTCACCTACGATTTTTTGCTCTTTTTCCCGTGCTCAGGGGACACAAATTAACATGTTTAGAAGACGAAAAAAAATTTTGATTTTTTTTTTCTTGTGCACAGGGGTGTAAATGTCCCCAGGACCCCTGAGCAGTGTAAGGGTTAAATAGCAGACGCCCAGTATATCAGAATATTGTGATAGTGTAGAGAGAATGTTAAGAAATTATAAAAAACTGGGTATAAAGTAAGATTCATGTGGATCCCTTCACATGTAGGAATACTGTTGAATGAGGTAGTGATGACATAGCGAAGAGAGCCACTGAAAAAAATCTTGTCGATGTTGTATGTCAGTTAACCTTGAAACAAATAAAAACAAGAATCAAGATGATACAAGAGGGTGAAGAAATGATGAAGAGAACGGCAATGGTGGACAGTAGTAACACACTTAAGAATTATTCAGTAATAAATACAAATTCGTCCTTCACCTATGGTAATGGAAAGTCTACTTGGAAGGATTCAATTTACATGAGATTAAGATTAGGATACAAATGTAACACTATAAAGGTGTTTGGTTTAGTTTTATTTAATACATACATGGAGATATATGAATCACAGACAAGGATTTGACAGACGCCAGCTTGTCTGGCCTGGATCTCACACCTCTAGTGTTAATGACACCGAGTTGACCTGAGGTCAGGTCATGCGACTTGCACCTGCTCCCGCTAATCTTATAATCGTAGCCGGGTAGCCTTCAAACATGCCGACGTTTAAGGAGTGGCTGGTAGAGTGCCTGAGGCTATCTAACTTGTGGGCGGAGTTAGCCACTAGGTTTCCCAATATATACTCGGAGAGATATCGATTCGAGAGGAGAAGGACAGAAGTAGCAGAGCAATAGACAGAAAAACAGCCAGCAGCGGCCAGCCGTCCACACAGGCGGTCAGCCAGTGGGGCGGGACAGTCTCTGTCAACTACATACCTCCCCCCCCCTCTCTATTCCACGGAAACTCAAGACACTTGGTGAGTTGAACATTAAGGTGACTTAGTCGGGTTTACAAGTGTTGTGTGATGATCAGGGGCAGTCGAGTTGTAGGGTTCTCGTATTCTTGGATGATGACTCACTTTGAAATATTAAGCTTGAACATATATACTTGCTTAAATTATTGATACTTACCATATGAAATATAAGTGAATTTATACATTTAACTGGTCTTTAACTTTGTTCCCTAGAGTTTTGAATGAGTACATGATACAGAGGGAGCATACCTCTTGATAATATCTCTGAGTATATTATGGTGATACGGACAAGTTCCATTGTATGTAATGATCTAGAATGGATGGTGGCAGCATTTTCTATCTTCTATTTTCTACTTCTACTATCTACTCTTCTACTTCTTCTATCTACTTTCCTACTTCTACCTATCTACCCTTCTACCTCTTCTACTTATCCTACTCACCTCCTACTTACTCCAACTTCCTATTTCCCTCCCCCCCCCCGTTACACAAATATATCTGGCAATACGGTGTTGATGTCAGTGAAAAAGATAAAGAGTGTAAATTATGTAGTATGCCGCACGCCCACACCTTAGAACATTATGCATTAGGGTGTCAATTTATTGAAAACTATAGAAATAAGGAAATAAATAGTGTACCACATCAAATTGTTTGGATATGTGATAATGGTATGATAGACAATATACTTAGGAGCTACAAGAATTTTGCCCCAAGAGTGTAACAATTATATGCTGTACTTACTATATTAACCTGCAATGTTAAATGGGATTCTTGTAATGTTATTTGTCTATTTGTACTCACTGAATTTGTGCGCCCCTTGAGGGACTTGAAGTAGAGGGGGGTAGAAACAGCCTAAGCTACTCTATCCCTTTGAGCTGTATTTCTTGCTTATCTCATAAACATACTTGAACTTGAACCTGTAACTAGCATCAAAATTTTTATTTGCTTAGCTAAACAAACTATAGAGGATTCAGTTCCTGAACCGATTATGTGACCCTGTAATCCTTTACACCACCGCCCACGGGATGGGTATGGGGTGCATAATAAAGAAAGAAATGGAAATAATAGAGGTATGAAATGTATCAACATAAAACATTAATGTTAGTGGCCATCAGGTAAAATCAGGTTATTATTTGTAAAGAATTTAAATGAGTTAAACTAAATACGAACTTAATATATTTTGCTAACGCAAAAATATATTCCCGAGGTATGGTAATTGCAAATAAATATTTATTACAAATATTTGTAAAAAAAAATGTTATTTTAGATTTTCGTATTGCTTGATAATATATAATAGCGTTTATATAATGCTGGAGCTGGACATTCTTTAGGCTCGTTGCATTTTGTGGTAGTCGCCGCCATTTTAAAATCGTGTCAACAGGGACGGCTGCTGGCTTATCCACAAACTCCTGCTGCATCTTCAATAGTTAAGGTAACTGTTTTCTTTTATTTGTTCTTAAACATGTGTAGTATATATATAAGCTTGTGGTGGTAGGCTGGATGGTGTAAGCTTGTGGTGGTAGGCTGGATGGTGTGTTGATGGTGGTGTTGTGTTGATGGCCCTAGCTGGAGGCTGTTGATGACCCTACCTGGAGGCTGTTGATGGCCCTAACTGGAGGCTGTTGATGGCCCTAGCTGGAGGCTGTTGATGGCCCTAGCTGGAGGCTGTTGATGGCCCTAGCTGGAGGCTGTTGATGGCCCTAGCTGGAGGCTGTTGATGGCCCTAGCTGGAGGCTGTTGATGGTTCTAGCTGGAGGCTGTTGGTGGCCCTAGCTGGAGGCTGTTGATGGCCCTAGCTCGGAGGCTATTGATACCCCTAGCTGAAGGCTGTTGATGGCCCTAGCTGGAGGCTGTTGATGGCCCTAGCTGGAGGCTGTTGATGGCCCTAGCTGGAGGCTGTTGATGGCTCTAGCTGGAGGCGTGTTGATGGCCGGCGGCCTAGAATTGTGTTGACGGTGGTGTTGATGGCCCTGGATGATGTATTTTATATCTAAATCTAAACTAAATAAATCTAAATCATTTATATATATAATGAGTAACAGAGGTCCCAGGACATAGGACCCAGGATATTATTTTGCATGTGTAGTATGTATATTTATGTAGTATATTTGGCATATTTAATGGCATTTAGTTAATGCCACTTAGTGGCATGTCTCTGCACCCTTTCCAGTTTGTTGATATGCTTCTTAAGATATGGGCACCATACAACTGCTGCATACTCCAACTTTTTTCCAACAAAAATTGTGAACAATTTCCAAATTTCTGTTGAAGAAATCCTGTTTCCTAGTTCTGCATCTGTTTTGGTATAACACCTCCTTTTTTTATTAGGCCTGCAATTATGAATGGCTTTATAACCAGCTAAGTTGTAGAGTTGGGTATAGTCTTTACTTAGCCAAGTTTCTGTTAAAATGAGTGTCCGTCTAATTACCACAAGCTACACAAGCTTCACAAAACTTCCTGGCAATATGTTAGTAATGAATAAATATGATAGGTTAGGTTGACCTAACCCAACCCAATCCAACCCAACCTAACCTAACCTAACTGACGCTTGGATCGTCGACTTGATTTGGCGTCACCAGCTCTTTATTTTCGTCTAATTTCGTTATAAGAAGATACTTTTTCAGATTAAAATTGTTTTTTTCGTGTTGTACATTCAGCACCAACATTATAATGAGTAAAATATATAATATTTATTCATTACTAATGCATTGCCAGGAAGCTTTGTGAAGCTTGTGTAGCTTGTGGCAGCTTGTGGTAATTAGACGGACCGTTAAAATGATACCTGGTTGATGGGGTTCTGAGAGTTCTTCTACTCCCCAACCCCAGCCCGAGGCCAGGCTTGACTTGAGAGTTTGGTCCACTAGGCTGTTGCTTGGAGCGGCCTGCAGGCCCACATACCCAGCACACTAGCCCAGTTGGTCCGGCACTCCTTGGAGGAATAAATCTAGTTTCCTCTTGAAGATGTCCACAGATGTTCCGGCAATATTTCTTATGCTCGCTGGGAGGGTGTTGAACAACCGTGGACCTCTGATGTCTGGCCTGGGTTGTGAAGGTCATTGGTCTCCATGAAATTGGTGACCTGACTCCTAATCACTCTCAAATACTTTTATTTTGTGCGATGTTAGTGCAACTGGTCTATAATTCTTTGCCAATGCTTTGCTCCCTCCCTTGTGTAGAGGGGCTATGTCTGCTACTTTAAGTGCATCTGGTATCTCCCCCGTGTCCAAGCTCTTCTCCAAGCTCTTCCTCCACACTATACTGAGTGCCTGTGCTACTGGCACTTTGCATTTCTTTATAAATATTGAATTCCATGAATCTGGACCCGGGGCTGAGTGCATGGGCATGTTTTCAATTTCTCTTTCAAAGTCTAGTATGCTCGTGTTGATATCGGTTATATTTACAGGTGTTTGAATATCCTGCATAAAGAAATTGTCTGGATCTTCCACTTTCATGTTGTTTATTGGAGTGCTAAACATGTCCTCACACTGCTTTTTTTAGGATTGAGTGGTTGAGTGAAAATTTGTCACAGAATCTAAGTAGTTCTTTAATCTGTGGTTGGTTAGGTCCCGATAGATTTCCTGGTATAATATTATTGTTTGCTATTCTCCATTCGAGACTAGGCAAGTTGAAGTCACCTAGGAAGATAATATCAGGTATCGGGTTCTCCGAATTATCAAGGCTATTCTCTATTTTGTTTATCTGTTCTGTGAATTCCTTGACCGTTGCATCTGGTGGTTTGTATATTAGAATAATCACTAAATTTATTTTCTCTATTTT
>WNGS01008906.1:15378-35850 GCA_020271785.1 Procambarus virginalis
TAATCCCAATACCTCTACCACCTCATTTGTAATGTTAAGGAGCTCCTAGCATACAAGGTCGGCCGAGCGGACAGAACACAGGACTTGTGATCTTCTGGTCGTGGGTTCGATCCCAGGCGCCGGCGAGAAACAATGGGTAGAGTTTCTTTCACCCTATGCCCCTGTTACCTAGCAGTAAAATTAGGTACCTAGGTGTTGGTCAGCTGTCACGGGCTGCTTCCTGGGGGTGGAGGCCTGGTCGATGACCGGGCCGCGGGGACACTAAAGCCCCAAAATCATCTCAAGATAACCTCAAGAAGGTCTTCCATAGTATACAGACCCACTCCTCCATGTGACCTAATTTTTCTATCACAGTTGTGTACTTTTCGAGACTACATTTAAAATATTCCCTAACATTCATGGCTTCTCCCCCCTCCTTGTCTAATATATCTTTGTGTGAAATAGTTTAAATCCATTTATGGGACATTCAGCAAATAGTTCACTATTTTTTACATTCATCCATGTTTCGGTACGTGCAATAATATGTATTGTTTCATTGCAGATAACAGCATTTAAATTGTTTTTGTTTCTTTGACTTAGACTCGTAGTACCAAGTTGCTGTTGGCAATGGGATATTTTTTTTATGAAGTCATTTGTTATTTTTTCTTCTACTTTAGTAATTTATGCTTTTGATCTCAATTAGTTTTATATCCTAGCTTTTTAATTTTTTCCCCTCATATATTGCCATCTTATCTGTCTGCTTTACATGGCTTAAGCAGAGTCATGTCTACTTAAGCCTTTTTGTTATTTTACTAATTTACCTGTTTTAATTATTATTATTTGTTTTCAAAGTTTAGTTTACCCCATTTTATTTGTTTTTTGCAGTACAGTACTTTACTAATAATCTTGTAATAGTAATTGGTAATTAGCACTTGGCCTTTCTCCTTCAGAATGTATGCACACATTATAGAAAGAAGAAGAGAATACCACACAAGATGGCAGCGTATGGCACGGGTCAAAAAACGACGCCTAAAAGAACAGGCGTCCCAGCGTGGCAAAAATGAAAATAGTGATGAGGTTGAGATTCAGTTGTTGAATCATGATCCTTTGGCCAATGATACAACAAACAGCATAGATGATGACCATGCTGCTTTGTCATCTAATTCAGAACATAATATTGGTTGTGAAGCCAATGAAGATGCATCATCTTCTCTTGAAAGTCAGAGAGAGAGAGAGATTGGACTTGGGACATGATTGATGAGCATGACCCAATATCATCAGAGTCAGAGAGCAGTTGTGATGAGGATGATAAATCATTATCAGATGTATTGTTAGTATGGGTCAATAAATATGGCATAACACACAATGCCATTGATAATTTATTAAAAAAATTGAGAAAACAGGGACATGCTGACTTGCCAAAAACAGCTCGTTCGTTACTGAATACAGTTAAACATATACCTACTGAGGCTAAATCAGGCATGATGTATATCTACTTTGGGTTAGAGGAAGAAATGTTGAAAACTTTAAGGCTGTATCCCAAATCAACAATAAGAGATTTGACAGAAATATCTTTAATTTGCAACATTGATGGTTTGCCAATATTTAGAAGTACAAATGAAAGTTTATGGCCTGTTCTTTGTGCTATCAATAATGTCAAACCTATAAGAGTTTTCCCAGTAGTCCTCACATACGGAGGCTCTAAACCTAGTGATTTAGATTTTTTAAATGAATTCATTCGGGATTTGAAGAAAATTATGCACCATGGATTTAAAAATGATGACAAAACATTGTCAGTAAAACTAAAAGGAGTCATATGTGATGCCCCAGCAAAAGCAATGGTGAAGGCAATCAAGCTCCACTCTGGCTACTTTGGGTGTGATAGATGTACCCAAGAGGGTGTTTGGAATGGAAGAATGACTTATCAACAAGTGAAAAATTTACAACTCAGAATAGATGAAGATTTTCGTAATCAATCTAATTCTCAACATCACCATGGTAGATCACCATTCTGTGACTTAAATATCAATATGGTGAGTACTTTTCCCATAGACTATATACATAAGATATGTCTTGGTGTTATGAAAATGTTACTTCTTGCCTGGATACGAAATAAAAACGTAAAATTATGTGCTCGCCAAGTTGATGAAATTAGTCAGCGTCTAATTAACATAACAAAATTTGTGCCTATGCACTTTGCACGTAAACCTCGAAGTCTTTCAGAGGTTGATAGATGGAAAGTGACTGAATACAGGCAACTCCTTCTCTACACCGGTAAGATTGTACTGAAGGGGATTTTACCCAAAGAATTGTATGACCATTTCCTGAATCTGAGCGTAGCCCTTTCTATTCTTGTATCACCTAAATTGATTCAGTTAAATTACAGCCAATATGCACATGATCTTTTGCTGTACTTTGTGTTAAAGGCTCGTGAGCTGTATGGTAAGGATTTTTTAGTGTACAATGTACACTGCCTAACACACATATCCTCTGATGCCAAATAGTTTGGTAGTTTGGACAGATGTTCAGTATTCCATTTGAAAAATACCTGCAGCAGGTTAAGAATATGGTTCGATCAAGTAAAAACCCTCTTCTCCAAATTGCAAAGAGGCTAAAAGAGATGCAGCATGCTCAAAGGATTTATACACCAAATAACGAACGTAAAATATATACCAAGGCACCAAACAATGCTTATTTGCTGAATAATGAAACTTGCTGCCTGTCATGTTCACAGAAAATGGTACCATCCGTTTTCTATGTGCGGCGGCTGGACGCCACTAGAGAAGGTAAACAACAGCATACAGGACGCTACCAGCTTGGGAGCTACTGTATCATGTAGTTATTTAAGTATTAAAGTCAGTAACCAGGAATGACTTTACATCAACCTTACAACCAAGAGTATCTCAGCTATACACAGACACCACATTGGCGACGAGGATGAACTGGGAACGCAGGTATTTTGTTCAACAAAACACAAGGAAGGAGCATGCTGTCTCGCCCAGAGAAGGAAGAAGCTGTCTGTGAGCACCATACCCGATGCTGTATGCAACCCCATGCTGTGTGCTGACTGTTGCTGTGTGCTGATCGTTGCTGTGTGCTGGCCGTTGCTGTGTGCTGGCCAATGCTGTGTGCTACCCAAGCTGTGCTGAGTGTTGCTGTGAGAGAGGAATCTGCCGACGCTGTGTACGAAACGACGCTTTGATGCAGTGTACAAAACCCGATGTTTTGGTTACGAAACGACGCTCCGTGCTACAAAATTCTTCACGCTGTGAACCAACTGCTGCCTACTGCTGCCAACTGCTGCCAACTGCTGTACCAACTGCTGCCAATTGCTGTACCAACTGCTAACAACTGCTGTGTTGCTGTGAGTAGGAACAACACATGTACACAAGGGCTAGGTAAGAAGTCAGTTGCTGCTGTGTTGTGCACTGTTGTGAACTTTTGCATTAAAATGCTTGTGTGCTTTGCAAAATTAAAGTAATTACAGTGAATTCTTAAATAACATATACAGTGCAGTAAGTGTTATATATTCTGAGGAACATTTTAAGTGATAAGTTTAAATTTATTCAGTAAAAATGGCAAATATACCTCAGTTTCCTGCATTTGATCCTGACTGTGACCAGACAAACCTGTCACAGAGGTGGGTCAAATGGCTTAAAAGGTTTGAAAATTTGTTGATAGTTTCTGATATCAAAAGTGCTGAAAGAAAGCGTGCCTTTCTGCTTCATTATGCAGGTGATAGAGTTTGTGATATCTTTGATACACTGAAAGATACTGGTGGTGCCAAAGATTATGACACTGCCAAGGCCAAATTAACTGAGCATTTCAAACCAAGGCAAAATACTGCTATGGAAATTATGCATTTCAGGAGAGCAAAACAACTCTCTAATGAAACTGTTGATCAATACCATACACGTCTGCAGGGTTTAGCAGCCCATTGTGAGTTTGCTGATGTTGACAAAGAAATCAAACAGCAAATAATTGAAACATGCACATCTACACGTCTTCGTCGAAGAGCTCTAGAACTTGTTGATGATGAAAGTTCTCTTAACAAGATACTGGATATGGCTCGTCGAATGGAAGATGCTGCACGTGATGCTCGTGTCATGGAGTGCAGTGCCAACAACGGTTCTGCCACTGTTACTAACAGTCAAGAAGTATGTAAGGTTCAGGGAGTACACCATGATCATAGAAGATATCATGCCAAACCTAACATTAAATTGAGCCGAGAACCACATCACAACTGGAGTCATGGAACAAGACTCAAGCAGTCACAACGACTCACATCAGAGGTTGTCAATAATAAATGTTACAATTGTGGAGGAGACTACCCACACCAAGATAATGTTTGTCCAGCTCAAGGTAAGAAGTGCTATGAGTGTAGAAAACTAAATCATTTTGGTGCTATGTGTCGTTCCGCACTAAAGAAACCACAGTCAATAAATAAAAGCAATGTACGAGGATCAAGTCATAGGAGTCGAGGTGGCAAACACAATATTGCACCTCAAATCAAGAATGTTAATAATATACAAGACAACATTTCATTACAACCAGTCTCAGATGACAGTGAATGTGATTATATTTGTGGAGTACAAGCAATCACAGAATGGAATGATCTTCCAAACAACCCAGAGACTATAGTATACATTGCTGGCATTTGTCTCAAAATTCTCATTGACACTGGATCAAACATTGACACCATTGCTGAGTGCCACTATGAAAAATTTAAAAAACAATTCCAAAGCTTGAAAACTATAATGGCAAAGCCACTGCCTATGCTTCAAAGGTAGCCTTACCAGTGATTGGAACTTTCACTGCAGAGATTAAGTCAAAGAATGCAATGCTCATTACTACATTCCATGTTGTTAGGAATGCAAAGGAGTCTTTACTCAGTTACAAGACTTCAACCAAATTGGGGCTACTTCAGCTTTCTAATGCTGTAGCAGTGGAATCTGCAAACAATGTTGATGCTATTGTTGCTGAATTTTCTGATCGGTTTAAATCCATAGGTTGTTATACTGATAGCAAGGTACATCTGCATATCAACCCAGATGTAATTCCAGTTGCCCAACCACATCGCCGACAACCATTCCATACTCGCAAGAAAGTCGATGCCGAACTGGATAGGCTGATAGAACTAGATATCATTGAACCGGTAACAGGCCCAACACCATGGGTAAGCCCAATTGTCACTCCACCAAAGCCGAAGAATCCAGATGAGATACGCATTTGTGTAGACATGCGTGTTCCCAACAAGGCAATAATGCGTGAACGCCATCCTACACCCACTGTAGATGATATGATATACCGCTTGAATGGTGCAACTGTATTCAGCAAGTTAGATTTAAACAAGGGCTATCATCAGCTTGAACTTGATGATGAGAGTCGATTCATCACAACGTTTACGACACATCGAGGTCTGTATAGGTACAAGCGCCTGAGTTTTGGTATTAACAGTGCTGCTGAAGTATTCCAGCACATCATCAGCCAGGTATTGCAAGATATACCTAATGCTGACAACATGTCTGATGACATCATTGTTTATGGCCGTACCCAAGCTGAACACGACAAAGCTCTTCGTGCAACATTGCAACGCTTACGAGAAAAGAATTTGACGCTAAGCCGAGCAAAGTGTGAGTTCAATAACATAAAATTGAATTCTTTGGACATGTACTTAGTGACAAAGGTCTGTCTCCAGATCCTAAGAAAGTTGCAGATATCAAGAATGCTGCACCTCCTTCAACATCCACTGAAGTACATAGTTTTCTGGGAATGGCAAACTACTGTTCTCGCTTCATTCCAGATTTTGCTACCATTACGAAGCCTCTACGTGAGCTCCTGAAGAAAAATGCATCATGGTACTGGAGCGATATCGAGCAAAATGCATTTGATGCTGTGAAAGATGCACTAGTAGAAATGCGACTGCTGCATACTTTGATCCATCAATGGACACTGAGTTAACGGTGGATGCTAGTCCTGTTGGTTTAGGTGCTGTGTTAGCCCAACACAAACCTGGTCAACCAGATTCAAGAGTAGTAATTGCCTACGCCAGCCGTTCTCTCACAGATGTTGAGCAACGATACAGTCAGAGAAGGAAGCTCTTGCTCTTGTATGGGGCTGTGAACACTTCAATGTGTATCTGCTTGGTGCACCCTTTACCACGATAGTCACTGACCACAAACCGTTGGAGACCATCTTCAATAATCCAAAGTCCAAACCACCAGCTCGCATTGAGAGATGGGCTCTTCGTCTGCAACCATACACTTTACGGTGAAATACAAGCCAGGTGCAGGCAATCCCGCTGATTACATCAGTCGACATCCTGCCAACAGTTTCACCATCACCAAGCATCAGCAAGTTGCCGAGGAATATGTACACTCTGTAACCTGTGATGCAGTCCCTAAGGCTCTCACTCTTGACGAAATCCGTACTGCACCCTAGAGGACCCAACTCTGCAAGCAACAGTGGATGCATTGACTAAGAAAAAGTTTCCACGCATCCCACCCTCAGGAGTTGACCAAGATGCATTCAAAGCACTTGAACGCATCCAGACAGAATTAAGTGTTACGCAACAACGCGACACCGTGCTGCGAGGTACTCGTATCGTCATTCCAGCTGTTCTCCAGCAACGTGCTCTGAAGCTTGCACATCAAGGACAACCAAGGTAANGGAAAGCCAAACTGTTTTTCAGTGAAGAGGTTGTTGTACTCCATGTAGTAGTTAAGACGGTTTGACACGATTTTTTCAAAGCACTTGCCTATTGTGTCTAAGAGGGAGATTGGACGGTAGTTGCCAGGTTGGGTGGGGGTCTTTCTTGGGTTTAGGAATGAATATCATCTTGGCCGACTTGAATGCAACAGGAATGTGACCCGACGCCAGCATAGCGTTGAATAGGTTAAGAAGGGATTGCAGAATGTTGCCTGGCAGAAGTTTTATCTGCAATGCTTTGATCCCCGATGGTCCTGGGGCCTTATCTCGGGTGCTTTTGATGATTCCTCGCATCTCTAGCATAGTTATGGGCCTTGTTAGAGGGTGGTCGTCTTCCAGGGTTGTCAGGTCTATCAGAGGGGTGCTGAGAAGGGAGGCGGCGTTTTCTGTTGTCCATTGGTTGACACGTTCAAAGTGGGTGTTGTTGAAGGCTCTGCTGTTAGAAGCCGTGAGTGTCTTCTTCCATACTGCGCCCATGAGGTCAGCTTGGTCTTGCGGGTCTTCCATTTTTGCTTGTTGCTCCTCGTCATCTTCGTCTAGGAAAGTGTGAACGAGGTGGGTGAGGCTGGGGTTAACCGATCCCAAGAGCTGTCTGATCTTGCGCCAGAATGTTCCTGGCTCCCTTTTGTACTGGTTGGCCTGTCTCACCAGGGTTCCCCATAAGTAACTCTTGTGAGTCAGCGTAAGGTCTATGGCTTCCCTTCTGAGTGTTTGAAGGGTTAATGCTGGTGGCTGGCCAGTTTGGTAGTGGCTTTGGCAGGCTCTCTGGTACTCATACATTTTGGCTCTGATTTCTCGGGTTGGTTTATATTGGTGGTAGGTCCTTGTGGTGGATATTTCGCAAGTGGCCTCAGTTGCGAGTTGGATGCGGTTGTGGATGGTGTTTACTGCTTGGTCTATTGTTTGGGTTGGGAGGTTTTCAAACTCAATGATGGGGTCGTCAGCCAGGAAGGCATCGTAGTCCCTGGCCCGTATGGTTTCCAGTCTGGGCCTGGGAGGTGTCACGTACCTGAAAGGGGATGCTTGGAGGGTTGTGACCACAGGGATGTGGTCCGACCCCACGTTCTTGCCTGGGGTTACTCTGCAGTGGAACAGGTCGCAATCTCTGTTGGTCAGCACTATGTCAGGGGTGCCCCTCACATTGCCCATAAAGAACGTCTTAAAGTGGGGGCCTTGGAAGGAGAGGTCCCGGTTTTGCATTAGATTGAAGAGCTGCCTGCCCTTGAGGTCTGGCCTGGCAGGAGCGTTGAATAAGGCCTGGTGGTGGGCGTTCAGGTCCCCTGCGATGATGGTAGGGAGGTTCCTATCGAGTAGTTTGTTCAGAGGGATGGAGGGGAGGTAGGCCAGTCTAGGTGGCAGATATGCGGTGCAGACTATGAGGGGGCCGTGTGAAGTGGTGAGTTCTATTGCTAGGAAGTGGTCATCTTCTATGAGGATGGGGCGGTAAGAGAGCCCTCTCCTTATTAGTATTGCCACCCCACCGTACATCCCCTGTTGACTTCCCTGGTGGAATATCCCCAAATGGAGATGTGCTGGTCCTGTCTAACCGCAGTTTCATTGAGTAAGATAACATCTGGGTTAAGTCTGGCTACCTCCAGAGTGAGGAGGTATCTGTTATTGAAGTAATGTTTGATGTTCACCTGAAGGATTGTGATCCCCATTATTGGTTATGAGACGTATGTGTTTGTTTGGCTCGAGCGCCAGTGTTGTTATGTTCGGTTTGGATACTGCTATTTGTTGAGGTGGAGGGTAAATTTTCTGAGCCAGGGATCATGTTCCTGGTTGCTGCAGGAGATTGGTAGGGGTTTCCCACACGTTGCTGCGCCATTGAGGGGTCTTCGGTGTCACTGCTGTTCGTGATTTCCACGTCAGTAGTGCTAGAGTCGCTCGTTGGTGGGGAATTAGGGAAGCTGCCTGCCCTTGTCCTTTCATTAGGAGATGAACCTCGTCTGTGAGTGGTGGTCCTAAGCCTCTTGTAACCACGTTCTGTGGACTTATTGTTGTGGGACTGCGGTGTTCGAGGCGCTTCCTGCGCTTAGGGTTTCGGATGGCAAGGGAGTCTGTGAGTGCTTTGAGTATAATCCCGTCTGGGATTACTGTGGAAAGGGTGGACCTAGGCGTTTGCCAGATTGTCGAGGTGGAGGGGGCTGGGTGGTTCTGGGAGTTTGGTGTCTCCTGGGCGTTGGATGAGGCCTGGAGGCGAGGAGTACTAGGGTTGGGGTTGTTGGGCTGTGCTTGGGCCTGACCGGCGGGTGTTGAGATGTTGGAGTCAAGTAGGCAAGCGAGTCCTCGGACAGTGTGCAGTGAGGAGTGTGACTCTGTGGGAGGTAGGAGTGTAGGGTAGGAGAGCAGGAGCGAGGGTACTAGGGTGGGGTTGTTGGGCTGTGCTTGGGCCTGACCGGCGGGTGTTGAGATGTTTGGAGTCAAGTAGGCAAGCGAGTCCTCGGACATGTGGACAGGGGCAGGCATTGTCCTCCTAAGGAGTTCCAGAAACCTAGGAGCTTCACCGGGTTGTCTGGAAATTGGATTTGAGCAATGTTAGGAGTTCAGCCCTAGGCTGGACTTAGGGTCGGTGTTTGGTGCGAGAGAGTTAGGTGCTGAAGCCTGTTGTGTATGGTTCTGAGTTTGTTCAGGTATGACCATGGGGTTATGGGGTTGTTGGTTGCTTTGGTGACCCCCTTGGGCAACCGACTGGGCCTGTTGTTGGTTGGGGTTACCCCAAGGATTTATTGGTGGAGGAGGGGCAGGAACGGTATTAGCTGCTCGTTGACGGGCTGCTGCTGCCGTTTCTTGCAATTCCTTGATTGCCTCCTTCCTACGAGGGCATAGATGCGAGATTGCAATGTGTGCACCGTTGCATAGTGCACAATTGGGTGTTGGGTTTATGCATTCCCTGTAGTTGTGTTCCCCCGCGCACCTGCTGCACTTGGGGGTTCCATTGTTGCATGCACTGGAATAGTGATCATACTTAAAGCATTTGAAGCATTGCTTAAGTTTGTAGAACCTCTGTGGGTAGATTTTGTCAGGTTCAACCTTGATGCCAAATGCAGAAAAGCCTTGGGTGCAGGCTTGTGTTGCTTGCTCCGGTGAAGCCAGAGTAAGCTTCAGTACTTGATTGGTGTTGGACTGGACTGTGAATCTATGGGCATTGAGTATTTTTACCTCTCTGTTTTTCCTTTCAATTTCATTAGTTATTTCTTCCAGTGTGTGCTCCATGATGATGTCATGCACCCTATGAGCAAAGATGGTGCGTGTGGCTTGGAATTCAGCTGGGGGGTGGACAGTGATCCTGTTCTCCTTTAGTTTGTTCAGGTTGTCGGTCGAAAGGAGTTCGGGAAGGTCTGCATTGGGTACCAATAAGATGGCTCCATTCGTAATTTTGTACACATTTTTGTATGAAATCTGGGTGATCCCATGGATCTCATGAAGTAGTTGTGCTGGAGTACGGGCCCGGCCAGATTCGTCTGTGAATCTGACTTTGGTCGCCATGGCTTTGTGGGGCCAGGCAGCCTAGTCTAAGCTATACTATGTGGGTGGGTGTGGAGTGTCCAGGTAGACTAAGTGGATGGTGGAGTTAGTTCGGCCAAGGCCTCTAACTTCTAGTTGTTAGGCAACTAGAGCTACTAGACAAGGTGGTAATTGAACCTATCGATAGCCTAAGCCTGCTACAAGGCTGTTAGATGCCCGATCAAACCTCCGCGAGAATTTCAAGAACCCGGTTTTGGCTACTGCTCGGGAATGATCGTTTGGAGTGGCGAAATACAAGAGGTAGAAACAGTTTAGAAAGACAGCCTTATTCACATCATAATGCTACTGTTAGTAGGTTGTGCATTGTGTATTGTGTGAGTGTGTGTTTGGTGTGTTGTGATACAGGCAGGGAGAGAATGGGGAGGAGGGGTGGGGAATGGGGGGGGGAAAGGGGGTGGGGGGATAGGATGAGGATGAGTGGAGTTATTTTATTAGAACATTGTACTGATGTAAGCGTCTATAACTCTGGGTTGGTTCACTGTACAGATGCCACGGCGTGTCTTGACGCTGTGAGAGCTTGTGGCCAACTGGGGATGATAAAGTGGAACACCCAGTATATTATTACTCCGTGAAATTTGACAAGGCGCAGCGCAATTATTCAGTGATAGAAAAAGAGGCGTTGGCGCTAGTGTTAACATGTAAAAAGTTCGAAGTCTACATCACTGGTAATATAGTGGAAGTGTACACGGACCATAACCCATTAGTTTTCATGAATCAGATGAAGCAGAAGAACAAACGCATCCTCAGGTGGGCATTGTACCTACAGGACTTTAATCTGTCTATTATCCACCTACCGGGCCGGCTCAACGTGATAGCCGACGCTCTGTCCCGCTTGCCTGAGTAACATTCATCTGAGCCCAGGAAGCCATATACCAACTGTCATGCTTTAGAATTTTTTTTTTTTCGTAGGTTCTCCTGTGACATTAAATATTTCGTGTTCAATTTATTTACTTCCCTGTGTTTTTTTTTGTTTTTGTGTATGTTTTTTCTTTCAGAGAATTCCCTTGTATTTTTTTTGCATAGAAATTGTTGTTTGATTGATTTTCTTTTATGTCATGGACTTTCCTTTTTATTCTCTGTATACTCTTACAAAAATATGACTACTATTCTAGTAGTCACATTTTTTTTTCTCTGAAGGGGGGAGGAGTGTTATGACCCTGGTTTCTTTAGATGGAAACCAGAGGTCAAAATTGAGCTTATTAAACTACAATATGGCATGGGACGCATCGAGAGCTGAAGTTGATTGTAATCTTCCCTGCCAGACATAAAACTATTCGTGTTTCTCAAAGAGTATTAAATACTGAGCTTGGGGTTGATTATTAAATATAAATAGGCACCAACTATGTTTACTAATACTGTCTAATCATTTGTAAAGTAAACCTGAGTAAACTTTGTATCGGGCGCCGGTATGATTAGTTGAACAGTCTGCCGGCAGCATAGCCCACTGAGAAGGAGGGAGAGACTCCCTCGCCCTTTCTCTGCTGGCTGGCTGTGGTGATAGGACGTGCTCCTCCTTCCTCTTAGTTCTTTGTTTCTGTGTCTTATTCGGGTTAAGTAATATATGTGCATTATTTGTTATATTCTGGCATATCCTTGTTCTATGTGTAGAGTAGTATACTTAGGGTGTAGTAAGTGTTTTTAAGAGTGTTTCTTACTAGTTACTCTAAAGGGGGTCTCAGTGGGAACCACGTGGTCTCCCTACCCTAAGTTGACTCTAACTTCAAGTGTTTTAATAGTAGAGCTTTACCCTAGCTTGTGTTCAGTGTAAAACCTTGTATCCTGCTTATGTGGACCAAGGCTTTTAACGTAAGATCGAGTGGTAAAGTTATTGTTATATTTGTTATTGGTATGAATGTATATGGGGAATTGTTAAGGGGATAATAAATAAGTAAGCTAGAACAGAGTATCCTTTCTTCCTGTGTGGGAGTGCAAGATCTTCCTCTAGGCTACAGGGTTTAGTAGCAAATTCTGATTACTGTGAACATTTTACTTGGGGCCGGGCCTTTTAGTTCTCCCATATTTGATACCTCTGTATTCTACTTACCCTTACCCCTTAATAGTACCAGTTCCCCCATAGCAAGCCCACCATCTTTTATAACATGGTGACCACCCGTGCACATGCTGCACGAATGCAAGCAGCTGACTCTACTGCTACCGCTGTCCCTCAAGACCCTCTGAAACTACCCCTAAATCTCACCGCATTGGAGTTCCGTAAGTTACAGAGGGAAGATCTTACCTTGACACCATTATTCTTCCAGGCTGAGACTCAATCCGACAGTATTCCTGGGTTCTTCCTAGAGAACGAGTTGCTCTACCGCAGATACAGACCCAGTAAACTGAAGTAGGAGGACGATTGGGCCAACGTTGAACAACTAGTGATTCCTACCAGCCTGCGGCCCACTATTCTACACCTGGCCCACGGAGCACTGTCACACTACGGTTTTAACAAAACCTACCACGGAATTCGACAAGATTACTACTGGCCAGGTATGGTTAACAATGTCAAACAGCATGTCAAAGAGTGTCATATATGTCAGATGGCAGGTAAACCGAACGTCTCTATCCCCAGAGCACCACTGACACCCATTCAGGTGCCTGCGGAACCTTTCCACAGACTTATTATAGACTGTGTTGGTCCTTTTCCTCGGACCAGTTCCGGCAACGCCTATATACTAACCATCCTGTGTCCTATCACCAGATTCCCCATAGCAGTTCCAGTAAAGGTCATTACGGCTGCTACTGTGGTGAAACACTTACTGAAGATCTTCACCCAGTATGGATTTCCCAGGGAGGTTCAGAGTGACTGTGGCACCAACTTCACCAGTGATCTCTTCAAACGGACACTGGAAGAGTTCAACATCACACAGGTAATGTCCAGCCCCTATCATCCTGCTTCACAGGGTTCTCTTGAGCGTAGTCATTAGACTATTAAAGCACTCCTAAAAAAGTTTTGCAATGAGACCTCTAAGGATTGGGATAAACAACTTGATCTCATCATGTGTATTTTCAGAAGTCTTCCCAATGAGTCACTAGGAGTATCTCCTTATGAGATGCTCTATGGACGTAAGTGCCATACTCCTCTCAAGGCTTTCAAAGACTCTCTACGTGACGCCACCTTCAGTGAGCATCAGAATGTGCCCCAGTTTCTTCAAAACCTACAACACATTCTAGAGAGGGTGCATTCCTTTTGCCAAGAACAATCTATTCAAAGCCCAAGAGAGGATGAAGACTCATTACGACCAGCACAGCAAAGTATGGAAATTTAAACAGGGAGACTTCGGACTTGCTTACTTTCCTATCCCAGGTTCTCCCTTGCAAAACAGGTTTTCAGGACCCTATCGCATCAAGGAGTGCAGAAACAACCACAACTACGTTCTCGAGACTCCCGATAGGCGGCGGAAGACCCAGTTGTGCCACGTCAACCTCTTAAAGCTATATAATGGTACTCCTCCCACTGTGTTACTAAATTACTCTACCTTTAAAGGTCCATACCTCCACAGTGAAACCTTCCCTGCTTCTCCTCCTGAAAGCACTGACACTGAGTCAGCGCTTTCCAACTCGGAAATCCTAACTGATATTCATAATTATTTTCAGGACAATAATAGTGCTCCTTTACAACGTTCTAATCCCATTCTCGCTTCGCCAGATATCACAAAGCCTTTCATCCTCCATGTCAACACCAGTGGTACCGGCATAGAGGGTGACCTGAAGTGACAACGAGGTGAGAAGATTCTATCTGCTAGCTACTACAGCTACAAGAAACCACAGAACTATCAAGAGGGAACTACTCATCGTCCTGAACTTGCAGCACTTTGCACCATACCTGCAAAATACTCGGTCTACCACCATCTACACGGACCACAACCCTCTTCACTTCCTGCAGCAAGTCCAACTCAACAATCGACTACTTCTACGCTGGGCTTGCTAGCTGCAGAATTTCAGCCTGGAGATTGCTACATCAAGGAGTCTGACAAAATCATAGCCGACGCCCTCTCCAGAGATCATGAGGTAGAGGCAGCTCCACCTATCACTCTACCTCCTGAAGACGTAACTTCTTCCGTAACCGCAGGCTTCGGGGGAGAGTTGTGATGATAATCTCTTTCAAGAGAGATTGAGCCTGCTCTTCCCTACATTAGTCACATCTACATGCTATATTCAAGATACGTTCAGCAGTAGCAAAACGTTTGTCCAGGCAGCTACACGCACCTGCATACCCACCTTCACCCCCCCGTCAACGGCTCAGCGCGACACTTCAACAAGCTAACTACCAGTCTTCACGTGCCTGCATCCTGATTGGTTGATATCGCCATCAGCACACCTGCACTCGCACCACGCACACCATCTAACCAAGTTGACGTCTAGATCGCACCAAGAGACCTTCCTCAGAATATCCGTTGTGCTCTCACAGTTGACATCTCTCTCTAGTATATTACGGCCCTGGCTGACGTATACTAAAGGGAGGTAGCAGCTATAGCCAGTATTCTCAGCACCTGACTTTATTTCGTACCTTGCCTTACTGTAATTCATTTATATTATTTTTATTTTGTGTTTGTTAACTTATTTTCAATTCACGTCAGCCAAGAGATTGTCTTTATTTTTACTTTGCTTTTCTAAATTAAAGTTTCATTATTTTTACTTTGTGTTTTGCGTGTCTTCCCTTACCTTACCACAGACAAACAGGCAAGCAGTCTCTTTTTTTGTTGTTGTGACCAGGCATTGACACCTGCCATTGGAGGACTGCCGAACGCCTTACTCCAACACTTTACCGTCACAATATATATATATATATATATATATATATATATATATATATATATATATATATATATATATATATATATATATATATATATATATATATATATGTATATATATATATATATATATATATATATTATATATATATATATATATATATATATATATATATATAAAGTTATTAGTTATTAAATATGACCGAAAAAATAAGATTAATAATTCTAACACGAATTTTCTCAATATTTCTTATGTTTCTTTTCACTGTGTCAATGGTAATTGAAAAATCAAACCTCCAAAATTCATTTTCATTTCTAGTACGACGCGACACTTGAACGCGTTTCGTAATAACTTATTACATTTTCAAAGACTTTAGTTTACACACACACAACTATAACCTGCAAACACTAAACAGAGTTCTACTATGCTATAATTCAAACGGCTTTTCATTTTATATACCTGCATTTGGGTGAGGTGATATGCTACAACAGTTTTGAATGAGGTAAAAACAAACTTTGAACACAAGATAGAACACGAAATATTGGGTAATATTGGGTAAATATAAAGGGAAGAATGTAAGTAAATACAAAGGGCCTATTGGCCCATATTTCTTGATGCTTCTATATTGGTGCGGAGTCTTGAAGTGGGTAGAATATTGTTGTGCATTAATTGGGTGTTGATTGCTGGTGTTGACTTCTTAATGAGTAGTGCCTCGCAGATATAAAGCCGCCTGCTATCGCTGTATCTATCGATGATTTCCGTGTTTTTTGTTAAGACTTCTCTGGTGATGGTCTGGATGTGGGAAGAGATTATATGTTCCTTAATGGAGCCCTGTTGCTTATGCATCGATAATCGCCTGGAAAGAGATGTTGTTGTCTTGCCTATATACTGAGTTATTGAGGCTTACAGTCCCCAAGTGGGCATTTGAAGGCATAGACATTGGTCTCTTTTAAAGCGTTCTGCTTTGTGTCTGGAGAGTTTCTCATGAGTAGGTTGGCCGTTTTTTTGGTTTTATAGTAAATCGTCAATTGTATCTTCTGATTTTTTGTCTGTAGGGATAACGTTTCTATTAACAATATCTTTCAGGACTCTTTCCTCCGTTTTATGAGCTGTGGAAAAGAAGTTCCTGTAAAATAGTCAAATAGGGGGTACAGGTGTTGTGTTAGTTGTCTCTTCAGAGGTTGCATGGCATTTCACCTACCTTCTTATGATGTATTCAATGAACCCATTGGAGAAGCCGTTGTTGACTAGGACCTGCCTTACCTACAGAGTTCTTCATCGACTTGCTTCCATCCTGAGCTGTGGCTGAGAGCACGGTCGACATAAGCGTTAACAACACTCCTCTTGTACCTGTCTGGGCAGTCACTGTTGGCATTGAGGCACATTCCTATGTTTGTTTCCTTAGTGTAGACTGCAGTGTGGAAACATCCGCTCCTTTCCATGACTGTTACATCTAGAAAGGGCAGCTTCCCATCCTTCTCCATCTCATAAGTGAAACGCAACACAGAATTCCGCTCAAATACCTCCTTCAGCTCCTGCAGATGTCTGACATCAGGTACCTATGTAAAAATGTCATCAATATACCTGCAGTATCTGGCTGGTTTCAAGTTCATGTCGACTAAGACCTTTTGTTCGATGGTGCCCATGTAAAAGTTCGCAAACAGGACACCTAGGGGAGAACCCATGGCGACCCCATCTTTAGTACAAGCTTGGAGTAAGTTTCCTTAGAATGTTTTCTGGTATGTCAAGAGGAGTACAGGTCGGATCACGATACACTCCGTCCGCTATCATCCCGATTGTTTCATCCACAGGTACGTTGGTAAACAGTGATTCTACGTCCAACGTGGCTCTTATCCCTGTGGCCCGTGTTCCCCGCAGTAAGTCAACAAATTCCTTTGGAGACGTCAGGCTGAAGGTGCAAGAGACATAAGGAGTCAGCAAGCCTTTGAGTCGCTTAACAGTCTGAACGTGGGTGTGGGTATCTGGCTGATGATTGGCCGAAGTGGGTTTCCAGGCTTGTGTGTCTTGACATTTCCATATGGGTATCCAGGTTTGTATTCCCCAATAATCTTTGGCAGGTGGAGTCCAGATTTCTTGGCATTCACAGTTTCGATCAATTTGTTGACCTTTGCTTTCAATTCGGCTGTAGTGTCCTTCGTTACCCTTTGGAATTTAGTCACACACTTAGTTTCCACACTGCAGTCTACACTAAGGAAACAAACATAGGAATGTGCCTCAATGCCAACAGTGACTGCCCAGACAGGTACAAGAGGAATGTTGTTAACGCTTATGTCGACCGTGCTCTCAGCCACAGCTCAGGATGGAAGCAAGTCGATGAAGAACTCTGTAGGGTAAGGCATCCTAGTCAACAACGGCTTCTCCAATGGTTTCGTTTTAGACATCATAAGAAGGAAGGTGAAACGCCATGCAACCTCTGGAGACAACTAACACAACACCTTTCCCCCCTATTAGACTATTTTACAGGAACTTCTTTTCCACAGCTCATAAAAAGGGGGAAAGGGTCCTGAAAGATATTGTTAATAGAAACGTTACCCATACAGACAAAAATCAGAAGATACAATTGACGATTTACTATAAAACCAAAAAAACGGCCAACCTACTCATGAGAAACTCTCCAGACACAAAGCAGAACGCTTTAAAAGAGACCAATGTCGTCTATGCCTTCAAATGCCCACTTGGGGACTGTAAGCCTCAAAGAACTCAGTATATAGGCAAGACAACAACATCTCTTTCCAGGCGATTAACGATGCATAAGCAACAGGGCTCCATTAAGGAACATATAATCTCTTCCCACAACCAGACCATCACTGGAGAAGTCTTAACAAAAAACACGGAAATCATCGATAGATACAGCGATACCAGGCGGCTTGATATCTGCAAGGCACTACACATTAAGAAGTCAACACCAGCAATCAACGGCCAATTAATGCACAACTATGCTCTACCCACTTCAAGACTCTGAACCAATATAGAAGCATCAAGAAATATGGGCCAATAGGCCCTTTGCATTTACTTCCATTCTTCCCTTTAAATTTACCCAATATTACCCAATATTTCGTGTTCTATCTTGTGTTGAAAGTTTGTTTTCACCTCATCCAAAACTGTTGTAGCATATCACCTCACCCAAATGCAGGTATATAAAATGAAAAGCCGTTTGAATTATAGCATAGTAGAACTCTGTTTAGTGTTTGCAGGTTATAGTTGTGTGTGTGTAAACTAAAGTCTTTGAAAATGTAATAAGTTATTACGAAACGCGTTCAAGTGTCGCGTCATACTAGAAATAAAAATTAATTTTGGAGATTTGATTTTTCAATTACCATCGACAGTGAAAAGAAACATAAGAAATATTGAGAAAATTCGTGTTAGAATTATTAATCTTACTTTTTCGGTCATATTTAATAATATATGACTACAGGAAAGACTGCTACCAAAATATACTAACATATATATATATATATATATATATATATATATATATATATATATATATATATATATATATATATATATATATATATATATATATATGTATATATATAGGGGGGATACCACCTCTGGTGCAGTTATAGGGGCCCACAGCCTCAGAGAAGGGAACACAGAGCATTCAGGGAAAAACTTGCCATTTAACTCTGAATACATAAGAGTGTTCGCTTCTCCTACCACCCCCTTTTTTATGGTGTACACTTTATCATGCAAGGTTATACAGTTACATATCTGATTTTATACTAAAAATGAACATTAAGAGGACACAAAAAAAGTTCGCTTCCTAGAGGCTGTAGATTTCCTCGAACTCCTCTGACGTTGGGCTGGAACCGAGGATGCAGCGAGCATTCCCCCTCTGGATCGCGACACTGAGGCGCTGAAAGAGAAAACTTGCCGCTCTAGGGTCTCTTGTGGTGTCAATGAGCTTGGAACTAAGATCCTTAAGAAATCTTCTTGCACTCTCTCCCCATGGGCCTAGGGTCTCAGACCCTATTGGAATGAAGTTGTACCGATGATCTAATTGCCTGTACTTGGATGACTTGTCTCTTTCTCTGTGTGTCGCCGCGGCTCCTGCTTGGCCAACAGAGAGGTTGATGCATGTGGTTGCCAGGGTGGATACGCAAGTATAGTCCCATGCCAACTGTCTGCCACCCTTCCACGGACGCAGTGTAATTCCGTCTGGTCGGCCGGCAAAGCTAGCAGAGTCACGGTTCAGTAGGTTGCGGGGCTCTCTCTCCGCTGGACACTGAGCAGAGGCAAGGCTTCTTTTAATGATGTCGTTTACTTCGTCGTGTCTAGTGTGCCAACCACCAGATTTTCCACAGTGCAGGCCATGCAATCCATATTCGTCAGCATCTGCCTCACCGCAAATACACCTATGAACAGTGTGGATAGGGGCAGCAAGGCGGAGAGCGACTGCAATATGGATCTCCTGCGGATCAAGACGTGTGCCTGTCGCAGACATAGGTACTGCCAAAAGGAAGTCCCCTGCATGGGGAGCCTGCACAGCTGTGAGGCGTGCACGATCACTGGGGGTTGTTGCTACCTCCAGCAAAGCTGTGGCTTCTTTGTCTGCAATGGGGCTGTTCCAACTGGATTGTTTCTTGGCTTTTGGCATGGCTGGTCTGAGTGCTGGGTCTGCCATGGCACCCCATTTCGTGTCGCATTCAGCGTAGTGGGGATCCTGTATCCCCGCTACATCACTCAGAGTGTCAGGTAGAATTTCCTTAGCTAGGTAATCTGATGCTGAGGAGGAAGACAGGAAGGCTGGGACAGCAATTTGGGTGGCGGTGCGGACACCCAAGCCACCGAGCCTTACAGGAAGAGTGGCTTGTTTCCACTGGCATTCGTTGAGGGAGAGGTTAACAACTTTCTCCAGCATGGTCTTCAGTAAGAGGTCATACTCTTCAAGCTTTCAGTTGTCGAAAGATAGGGCGCACCTCAGGAAGTAGGTTAGCCTTGGAAGGGATGGGCATTTGGTGAGGGGAGATAAAATGCATCGTGGGCATCGATGTCACCTATTCTGTCTATATATATGTCTATATATTAAATGCAGGTATTTAAACTCTGTTCATATATATATATATATATATATATATATATATAATATATTATATATATATATATAAATATATATATAATTATATATATAATATATATTATATATATATATATATATATATATATATATATATTTTATATATATATATATATATTATATATATATATATATATGAACAGAGTTTAAATACCTGCATTTGGGTGAGGTGACATGTTACAATGGTTTGGGGTGAGGTGAGAACAAACACAGAACACGAAACAATGGGTATAAGGGAAGAATAGATCTGTAACTGCAGAAGGCCTATTGGCCCGTATTTCTTGATGTTTCTATATTGGAGCGGAGTCTTGAAGTGGGTAGAATATAGTAGTGCGTTAATTGGCTGTTGATGCTGGTGTTGACTTCTTGATGTGTAGTGCCTCGCAGATGTCAAGCCGCCT
>WNGS01008910.1:0-13660 GCA_020271785.1 Procambarus virginalis
CACGGGAGCAGCAGCACCACAAAGACACACACACCCACACAACCTCTGCCAAGGAGGCCCAAAGTAACAGGGAAGGGAACACACAGCTAAGCAAACCCCCTGAACCTCCCCACCCCCCAAACCCACAACAATGCCTCAACCCCATCCACGACCAATCACCGCCACCCAACCACCGACGCACCCAAAAGCAACCCCACTAACATAGGCCTCCGTAAACCCTGACCAAACTCCACAGGAAACGAGCACTGCAACCACCACCAGGTAAACTGCATGCGCCCTCGGAAAAAAATGACCCCCATAACCCTCCCACCTCCCAACCCACATACAAAACACACAATCCGCAACCAAAACACACAACGTATTGTGCACTCTCCACGAACAACCCGGAAAATGCAAGAACAAAAAGCCACACAAACTCGCGCCCAAACCCCTCAGCGAACTCCACACACATCCCACAAATATGCTCCTTACTCTCGGAAATCTCCCGAATGCAGTCGACTCCAGCATTCAACTGCATATACAAACTAGACAGTCCGCCTGAAGCAACCACAGCAGGCCAAACCGCCCGGCCAAACCTCCCACTTAGCAACAGTGCCCAAAAACCTCTGACACTCCACCTTACAATGAAGAGAGAAGAGAAGGTAGCCCTCCGGGCAAGAATCCCATCCCACCAGACCCGAAACTGCGCACAAATACACGGACAACTTAACAACCGACAATAAGTTGCCACCAACCCGGACCCACCCGCACATGACTCCAGACAGCAACCCAGACCACCATCAAACAATGATCAGAGAAAGCCACCGGGACCGTGCAAAAGTCCAACACAGAACACTCCCCACCAGAAACCTAGAACCTATCTAACCTAGAACACGCCCCACGCACAGTGAATGTATACTCTAGCGGGCTGCCACACTAAACGGCAGCATCGCGAAACCCGTATAAACGCAAAACCTCACACAAAGCAGCCGAAACATTCTGCGGGTGGGCACTAGAGCTATCCCGCACACTCGTGACACAATTAAAATCCCCACCGAAGATTAAATCCCTCGTATCATGCCGGAGAAAGGGCAGAAGACCCCTCCCCAAAAAATAGCTCCCGATCCCGATGATGCGCTACCCCAGAAGGGGCGTACACTGCCAAGAACGGAATCACAACCCCCCCAAACTCTGCCCGCACAGACAAGACCCGCCCATCTTCATCAATTTCCGTGTGAAGCACGGAAATAGAAGCCCTCCGATAAAATAACATGAGCGTCCCCACAAAGGACGTCCTCGGTGGGTTCAACACAATATCACTATGATAATCAGCACACAACCCTTGCAGAACACACACATACCGAACATTGTGCGCCTGGATCAGAGCCACATCCACACGCTGCTCCCGAAGCACATCCACAAGACCCAACTGGACCTAAGCACATTCAGACCACGTACATTCTAAGACGCAGACGCAAACAATAGCAGGTGCCATTGAAACCCATGAAGGACCCCCTAACCCTACAGGCCCACCAGGGGGCACACTGGCACCCATCGCAGAGGTGGCGTCTGCAGTGCGAGGGCCAACCGCCTGCTCCTCCACGGAGAAGGAATCCCAAGAAACTCTGGGCCTAGGACACTTCAGGAAGCGAACAGTTCCGGCAACACCTGTCGAGACCCCGCCGCCACCGTCCAGGTACCACTCACGCCCACTGTCGCCGAGGAAAGCACGCCACCCTCAGGCACCACATCACCTCCGGAATCCTCAGCAGACGCAGGAGAATTTGGAAGAGGGGGGGGGGCAGTCCTTGCCGTCCTCGAGGGCAGTCCTCGCCGGAAGTGTGCTTCCGGCGAGGTGCAGGGGAGCACAATACCCCCTCATGGAGCACACTGCCTGGAAGAGCAGAAGGTGGACGTGCGACACAGGCATCAGGAACCCCGCCACCATCGAGGATAACCACCGGGTAGACGACACCCACATCCACAGGAAGCACAACCCCCCCTCAATGGGAGGCACCGGCATCACACTCACACCACCACCCCCATCCACCACGGAAGCACCGGGAACTGGATGCACCTCCACCGGAAGCCGAAGACTTGGCTGCCCCTGCTTCATGTCCTCAACCCAAGCCTGCACAGGAGACACCACAGGTGCAGACGGAACAGCAGGCACATCCGCCGCAGGTACACCACCAGGCAAGTCCCCAGGGTGAAGACCCTCCACGGAGGCAGTCCGCATACCCGGGGGGGGGGGGAGGGAATTCTCCTCCCGAAAAACAGAAGCGGCCTCCATGCGAGGAACGTCACATCGGGCCGCGTTGTGGCCTTCCTCCCCGCAACGGAAGCAAGTGCAGTCTTGGCCATGATAGAAAACACGAAGATAAACACCACAACATAAAACCTTGGAAGGGATGGACCCTGTGAGACACATCTGTAGCGTCTCACCCAGACGAAGACCCCGCAGCCGCCCAGCACTCAAAACGTAACGATGACGCAGCACCGTACCAAACCTCGCAAATACTGAGCCTAGCTCTGCTTCAGGAAAAGTCATAGGGACCCCGTGCACACTCACAAAGGTCAGGGGGCCCCACGGATCAGAGACGGCCACCGATAGAGCTGTACCAGGGAGGGGAACCGTTCGCTCATTCCAACGCTCCACAAACTGCACATAACCCAGTGACGTGGCAAACGTCACCGCCACATGAGTGGGGGAAAACTTCTCGACGCCGAGGAGATAAGGAATCTTCAAGTCGAATGCATCCAAAAGCGCAACCACCACATGCTCCCAATCCACCACAGCAGAAAAATGAAATCGAACAGTACTTACACAGCAGATGCGGCCACCACCAGCCGCCGCCATATTGCTAACTGCAGCCCCGGCAACGAGTCTGCAAGATGATTTGTTCAGAAGTGTGCGCTCCACACAAACGGGCAACCACAACTAAGCAGCGACAAACAGCTACAGGCAGCCAGAGCCCGACTTCCACACCCTCTGGTGATAGAGGAGTGAATCCATGTCCTCTGCACGTGGTACAGGATGCACGTGGCCCATCCGACATTTCAAAGGGAGCACCTCGCACCGCCACATACGTCGTCACGCTAAGATTTTCAACCTTAATTGTAACCACCACATTTGGCAGTGAAGAAGACCGTTTCTCACAATGGTCGATGAAATCTTGAAAAGTTTGAATTTCACCACCACACGCCTCACCTGTAGAATTTCCAGAAAAGCCAGATCTTCCATTTTGACCTGTAACATAAGAACATAAGAACATCAGAACATAAGAACAAAGGCAACTGCAGAAGGCCTATTGGCCCATACGAGGCAGCTCCTATTTATAACCACCCAATCCCACTCATATACATGTCCACTTCTATATATACATGGCCGAAAGTTTGACGCAAGTAATCTATCTCCTTTCATAAAAATTGGTACCACATTAGCTACCTTCCATGACTCTGGCACTCTGCCTAACTCTATTGATATATTAAATATGCTAGACAGTGCCAGGGTGCTTAAAGAATGCAAAGAGGAGGTTTCCGAGCCAAACACTTCATCCGGCCCTGGGGATTTGTTTGGTTTTAGTTTTACTAATTGTTTGATTACATCCTCCCTGGTAACTGTTAAACTAGTCAACCTGTCCTCATCCCCACCCACATAGACTTTTTCGGCTGAAGGCATATTGTTAAGTTCTTCTGTAGTAAATACGGATATAAAATATTTGTTAAAAATAATACTCGTCTCCTTGTCATTATCCATTATTTGACCTGTCTCAGTTTTTAATGGACCTATCCTTTCCCTAGTCTTAGTTCGATATAACTGAAAAAAGCTTTAGGATTTGTCTTTGCTTGCTATGCTATGCGAACTTCATAGTTTCTTTTTGCTTTCCTTATCTCTTTTTTTTACATTTCTAACCAGTTGAACGAATTCCTGTTCTAAAGTGACCTCCCCATTTTTAATCCCTTTGTACCAAGCTCTCTTTTTATCTATAAGGTTCTTCAAATTCTTTGTTATCCACTTTGGGTCATTAGTATTCGATCTATTCAATTTGTATGGTATACTACGTTCCTGTGCTTTGTTTAGAATATTCTTAAATAAGTTATATATTGAATCCACATCGAAATCCCCTTTTACGTCACCTTTCGCTGGGTTCATGTCTCGCTCCAAGACTGGCCCACACCCCATACCCAAGACTTTCCAATCTATTTGACCCAAAAAATTTCTTAGGCTATTAAAATCAGTTTTTCGAAAATCTGGCACTTTAACAGAATTTTCTCCTACAGGCCTATTCCATTCTATGCTAAATCTGATTTCTTTGTGATCACTGTTCCCTAGCTCACTCCCTATTTCGATGTCCTTAATTTGTGTTTCCCTGTTAGTTAACACTAAATCTAAAATATTATTTTCCAGCGTTGGTTCCTTAATGTGTTGCGTAAGAAATCAATCGTCAATTCTAGAAAATCTTCTGCTTCACTATTTCCCGTTTTGTTCAACCAGTTTATTCAACTAAAATTAAAGTTACCCATGACATAAATACTGTTAGATCTAGATGCTCTAGATATGTCATCACAATGATGCTTTGCTTCCATTCTGTCCAAATTTGGTGGCCTATATATAACTCCTATTATATTATTATTTGCTTTTTCGTTTAATTCTATCCAAATAGTTTGTGTGGCTCAGTTTTGATTCCCTCTTTGAGACTACATTTCAAATTGTCCCTAACATATATGGCTACTCCCCCTCCTCGTCTAATATGTCGATCTGTGTGAAATAGTTTAAATCCATTTATTTGATATTCAGCTAATAGTTCTCTATTTTCTACATTCATCCACGTTTCGGTAAGTGCAATAATATCTATTTTTTCTGTGCAGACGAGCATTTAATTCGTTAATTTTATTCCTTAGACTTCTACTGTTAGTGTAATATACCCTAAGTGAATTGTTATTTTGAGGCCCTTCTCTTTCCCTGATAATTTTGCCAATTCCTTTCTCACACAAACACATACTTTTATTACCTCCTTCCTCTAAATTAATAACCATACCACTATCTACTAACAGTTTAAACCCAAACACACACCTCTAACCACTGGTTCCAACGAGTTCGCAACAGCAACAATCCCAGCCCTCGATAGATGCACCCCATCACGAGCATACATTTCATTTCTTCCACAGAAGTGTTATCAGTTGTCTATGAAAGATATTTCATTTGATTTGCAATATCTTTTCAGCCGGCAATTGACACAAAGTGCCCTCGACATCCATTGATTTCCCACTCCCTTTCATGGAAGAATGCCACATATGATCAGGATTCCTCCCTTGCTCCTAACTAATTCAATGGCTGTCCTGAATCTCTGTATTAGTTCCTCACTCCTAACTTGTCCAACATCATTACCCCCTGCACTAATACAAATAATGGGTTTGTTCCCATTTCCCGTCATAATATCATTCATGTTTCCAACAATATCACCAATTCCAGCTCCCGGATAGCAAACTCTTAATCTGTTCCCCATAACTCTGGCACAAAACGTTCTGTCTAAATACCTCACCTGGGAATCTCCCACAACTAAAATTCGCTTCGGTACCTCCTTAACTTTCTGAGCACCCTGAGGGGCCCGCGCTCTGCCGCTCCTCGATGATTTCCGTTCCGAGTGAACTGCAGGCTCACCACAGCACTCGTCCTACAACACGGCAAATGAATTTGCTGTCTTTAGGGCGTCTGTAGGCAGCCGTGTCAAGGTCTTCTTAAGACCCCTGAAACATGAAACACATTCTCCTAAACCACATTTTGCCTCACTTAGCGATCAATAGCTGACTCAGCAAATGGTTAATAGTCTGCATCAGTAGGAGTATTTAACCTTTGCTCTACTCTTGGTTTTCTTGAACCCCAAGACTCGAGAAACTGAACATAAGAAAATAAGAACAAAGGCAACTGCAGAAGGCCTACTGGCCCATACGAGGCAGCTCCTATCTATAACCACCCAATCCCACTCATATACATGTCCAACCCGTGCTTGAAACAATCAAGGGACCCCACCTCCACCACGTTACACGATAATTGGTTCCACAAATCAACAACCCTGTTACCGAACCAGTATTTACCCAAGTCTTTCCTAAATCTATATTTATCCAATTTATACCCATTGTTTCGTGTTCTGTCTTGTGTTGATACTTTTAATACCCTATTATTATCCCCTTTGTTGTGTCCATTCATCCACTTGTAAACCTCTATCATGTCACCCCTAACTCTTCGCCTTTCCAGTGAATGCTATTTAAGCTTTGTTAATCTTTCTTCATATGTAGAAAAATGAGTGTAGAAAATAGAGAGCTATTAGCTGAATATCAAATAAATGGATTTAAACTATTTCACGCAGATAGATATATGGCTACTCCCCCTCCTCGTCTAATATATGTTAGGGACAATTTGAAATGTAGTCTCAAAGTGGGAATCAAAACTGAGCCAGATACAGAAACTATTTGGATAGAATTAAACGAAAAAGCAAATAACATTATAATAGGAGTTATATATAGGCCACCAAATTTAGACAGAATGGAAGCAAAGCATCTATGGGATGAAATATCTAGGGCATCTAGATCTAACAGTATTTATGTCATGGGTGACTTTTATTTTAGTGAAATAAACTGGTTGAACAAAACAGGGAATAATGAAGCAGAAGATTTTCTAGAATTAATTGACGATTGCTTTTTTACGCAACACATTAGGGACCAACGTGGGGAAATAATATTTTAGATTTAGTGTTAACTAACAGGGAAACACAAATTAATGACATCGAAATAGGGAGTGAGCTAGGGAACAGTGATCATAAAGAAATCAGATTTAGCATTCAATAGAATAGATCTGTAGGAGAAAATTCTGTTAAAGTGCCTGATTTTCGAAAAGCTGCTTTCAATAGCCTAAGAAATTTTTTGGGTCAAATAGATTGGAAAGCCTTGGGTATGGGTTGTGGGCTGGTATTGGAGCTAGACGTGAACCCAGCGATAGGCGATGTAAAAGGGGTTTTCGATGTGGATTCAAAATATAACCTATTTAAAAATATTCTAACCAAAGCCCAGGAATGTAGTATACCATATAAATTGAATAGATCAAACACTAATAATCCAAAGTGGATAACAAAGGATATGAAGAACCTTATAGGTAAAAAGAGAGCATGGTACAAAAGGATTAAGAATGGGGAAGTCTGTTTAGAACAGAAATTCGTACAACTGGTTAGAAATACTAAAAAAAAAGAGATAAGGAAAGCAAAAAGAAACTATGAAGTTCGCATAGCAGAGCAAGCAAAAACAAATCCTAAAGGGTTTTTCCAATTATATCGGACAAAGTTTAAGGAAAGGATAGGTCCATTAAAAACTGAGACAGGTTAAATAACAGATAGTGATGAAGAGATGAGTAGTATTTTTAATAAATATTTTATATCTGTATTTACTAAAGAGGAACTTTTTTTTGGGGGGGGGGGGAGATATATACAGGAATGTAAATTCTTGTACAGCCACTAGTACACGTAGCGTTTCGGGCAGGTCCCTGGAATACGATCCCCTGGCGCGAAGAATCGTTTTTTCAGCCAAGTACACATTTTTCTGTTGCGTTAAACAGAGGCTACAGTTAAGGATTTGCGCCAAGTAAATCCTCCCCGGCCAGGATACGAACCCATGACAGGGCGCTCGCGGAACGCCAGGCGAGTGTCTTACCACTACACCACGGAGACTGGTAAAACTTTTAACAATATGCCTTCAGCCGAACAAGTCTGTGGGTGGGGACGAGGACAGGTTGACTAGTTTAGCAGTTACCAGGAAGGATGTTCTTAAACAAATAGTAAAACTCAAACCAAACAAATCCCCAGGGCCGGATGAAGTGTTTGCCAGGGTGCTTAAAGAATGCAAAGAGGAGCTTTGCGACCCACTGTCTACCATATTTAATAAATCAATAGTCAGGCAGAGTGCCAGAGTTATGGAAAGTTGCTAATGTGATACCAGTTTTTAAGAAAGGAGATAGATCACTTGCGTCAAACTATCGCCCAATTAGCTTAACGTCTATTGTGGGAAAGTTACTCGAATCTATAATTGCAAATAAAATTCGTCTTCATCTTGAAAAACAAATTAATAATTGAGTCGCAACATGGTTTATAAATGGCCGTCATATTTAACAAATTTGTTATCTTTCTATTCTAGCATAGTTGAGGCAGTTGATAGTGGTAAGGATTGTGATGTTGTGTACCTTGACTTTAGCAAAGGTTTTGATACAGTGCCACATGAAAGACTGATTAAAAAGATAGAGGCTCATGGTATTGGGGGTGCTATATTAAGCTGGATTAGGGCATGGCTATACCAAAGGAAACAGAGTTAGTATAAATGGAGTCAAGTCAGAGTGGGAAAATGTTGTAAGTGGAGTGCCTCAAGGCTCTGTCCTGGGACCTCTGTTGTTTATAATACGCAAAAATCCCCCAGAAAAGCACGCTGCAGCCACCACCAGGTGTACCGCAAGCGGCCTCTCAAAAAACCCAAAACCCTATCAACCCCATAACCCTCCCTTCCGACCAACCCATACACAATACACATAGTCAGCCATAAGAAGACATAACGTATTCCGCACCCGGCGAGAGCTCTGCAGAAAGGACAAAAGCAAAAACTGCAAAAACCCAACCCGATACCCCGGCCCACAAACCATGGCCAACACATCCTGAAACCAATCAAGCAAACCGCGCACAAAAATAGAAAACTTGCAACCGAGTCTCGGGCAACCCACAGCGGATACACGGGGCAGAGGCGCGCAAACCCAGCATGCACAGCCGTTCATTTGTCGCTAACGACAAATGTAACACGCAAAACAATATCTCCCATTGCTGCGGCGCCAAAAGCGCGCCCCCAACGCCGCCCATACCTCCTCCTCCAATCCCAACACGGGAATAAAGCCTCCACCCGCGGCCGAACACGACGAAACAAAATCCTATAAAGTGCCCTAACCGAAAGAGACACAAAACCCGGACAACGGCAGACAGCACTAAGAATATCTACCACCCGAGAGTAAACAGGAGGGGTACAGAAGGCCGCCACCTAACAGCCACCGAAATCTACCAAAAAACTAAACCTAATCGAGCAATAATAAACACACAAAGCATTGAACCCCCCACGCATCGCCAATCCCTGACGCAACGAGACCCAGAACAGCGCCCTGGCTCTGGTAAACACATCCGGAATACTAACCCCACTCTCCTGCACAGCTAACACCAACGTCGAGCGACGAACCGGGTGGTAACGTCCACACCACACGTACCTATAAACCTGACAGTTCCAACCCCAGAGCCAGCCAGCGATCCAGGGGGAAACACCGAGCCATGAACCAAACACGCGACAAAACCTTGCAAGTAACCAGCAACACCCGCTGATAAATAGTCAATGGGCGCGCAGCCAACAACCCAACCGCAGCACCAACACTAAGTGGGGGGGGGGGGCGGAGGATCAACGCACAGGCCTTGAACGCCCGAGAAAAAGGCTCCTGAAAGAGCACATAGAGGAGCATAGAAAGCGGACAACCCTGCTGTATCGAACGGAGCACAGGGAAAGGAGCACTCAAGAACCCATTAATGCATACCCGGCTGCAACACTGAGCGTACAACATATGCACCCAACGAACAAACAAAAGCGGAAACCCAAGCCGCCCTATCACACGAAAAACAATGGCTAAAGACACACGGTCGAAAGCCTTAGACCAATCCAGGCAAAGCATCGCCGCCGACGAGCGAGAGCCCGACACATACAGAAGCACATCCCGAAACAACACATTGCACTGCAGAACGAACGACCCGGAACACCACAAAACTGTTCCACAGAAACAGACGCAACAACACGGCGACACCGACTAGCCAAAACCTTTGACAGGACTTTATAGTCCACATTCAACAACGTAATGGGCCTCCAGTTCGAGAAGAACAGCAAATCGCCCGGCTTCGGGAGTAATCGCACAATTCCAACGCACTGAGATAGGCAGAACGCACCCCTGAAGGCAAGCCCGGACCATCTCCAAAAAAACTCTCCCCCAACACATCCCAAAAAGCAACATGAAACTCGACAGGAAGACCATCCGAGCCTGGCACCTTCCCAGAACGAAACGACCTGACCACATCGAAAAGTTCCCCTAACGAAACATCTGCCACCAAACCAACACAATCCTCAGCAGACAAACCTGGAACGCACCCACTCAAAAAACCATCTGCAAGCGCGGCGTCCCCATCCACCGTCTCATAGAGCGCAGCCAACTCCTGCCGAACATAATGAAACACACCACCGGTGTCCGAAACAACGGACCCATCCGGCCGTTGCAGAGCCGTAAAAAGAACAGAGTACCGCGCAGCCTTCACCTTCCCTAAAAGAAACGGAGAGAGACGTTCCCCGTCAACATGCTCACCCACACGAGCACGCACACGAACTCTCTCGGCCCACTCCTCCCGCAGACCACAAATACGCGCCTTGCACTCTGCAATCTCCCCAAAACAGTCAATCCCAGCATTGTACCGCACGCACAACCGCGAAAGCCTCGCCTGTAACAACCGCAGTAACCCAAACCTCCCAGCAGCCTCACGTTTGGCAACCACCCGAAAAAAGAACCGACACTGCACCTTACACCACTCCCTCCAATCCAAAACAGAAGGAAACTCAGAACGCCGGGCCAGAACCCCGACCCACCATACCCGAAACTGCTCACAAACCTGCGGACAACGCAGCAACCCACAATTCAGCTTCCACCACCCCGCACCGACCTGCACCTGACTGGGCACATCAACCCGGACCACCACTAAACTATGGTCCGAGAATGCAATCGGAACAGTGTTTAAAACAAACACAGAACACCCCCGCCAGTAACATACACCCGATCAATCCTCGAACGCGCCCCACGCGCAGAAAAAGTAAGGGATAGCTCGCCCCCACACAGCACGGCAGCATCCCGGAAACCGCAAGAACGCACCACCACCTGCAGCGCACCCGAGACATTGAGGGCGGGCGCCACTACAGTTCTGCGCACTTGTCACACAATTAAAATCCCCACCAAAAATCAAACTTCACGTATTATGACGCAGGAAAGGGAGAAGCCCCACCCCAAAAAACTTCTCCCGCTCCTGACAGCGCGCCGCTCCCGAGGGGGCGTACACTGTCAGGAACGGAATGACGACCCCCAAAAACTCAACCCTCACAAACAAAACCCACCCATCCTCATCCATCTCCGTGTGAAGCATGGAGAAGGAAGCCCTCCTAGAAAACATCATCATCGTCCCCCCGAAAGACGTCCTCGGCAGGTTGAGCACAACATGAAAATGTGCACACTCAAACACTGCAACACAGACACATCACGAACATTATGCTCCTGGATCAGAGCCACATCCACGCGCTGCTCCTGCAGAACATCCAACTGGCCCAACTGGACCCCAAAATCATTCAAACCTCTAACATGCAAAGTCACACACAAAACAGAGGGCGCCATCGGGAGAACCTCAGGACACCCCCAACCCGATGCGCCCCTCGGGCGACAACCGCACTCGCAGCGGGAGCCACACCCACACCACCAGGCTCAACCCCCCGCCGCATCCTGAAAGACGATTGGCCAGGAACAGCCTTAACAATCGAGGGATGGACACCACCCGACGAGGGCTCCCCAGGCGCTGGGGACACCATCCTCATCCTCTCCACATCCTCCGCCGCCTCGAGCCTGACGCCATGCTCATCGCTAGACCCTGCTTCTGAAGGGGGAGGAGGAACCACGGGAGAAGCGGAGGGAGGAGCACCAGCCAAAGTCACACCATCCGAAGCCTCGATCCTCTTCCCAGGGGTCCCACGGCCGTGCGACCGATCCCGCGGAGCGCTCTTCTATCGAGGAACAGAAGATCCCAGTGCAACCACAGGAAGCACAGCACAACCAACCGCAGACGGCGGCACCACTTCACCAGCCGCAGGAACACTGCAGGGCTGGCCATCAGGAGACACCGTAGCAACACCCCCCGGCCTCGGGCAACGCACCGGCCACAGCACACGGGCCGCTCTTCGACCCCACACCACACGCGTTGGACGCCAAGACGTCACACGGGATGCTATGCACCTCCGCCGCCACCAGCAAAAGCCCACTTGTAGCAGGAGCCGCGAGAACAGCAGAGTCAACTAGCAAAGTGGAGGGACCAGCAGCAGATGTAGAGACAGGGACAACAAGGGAAGACATCTCTCCAAGTGCGTCCATAGGGCCCGGTTCCACAGGGGGCGCCCCAGCCTCCGGCAAAAACGGAAAATCATCCCCATGGAACACCGATGGGTCTGCCGAGCGAGGGGCATGGCAAGCAGCAGCGAAATGACCCACCTCACCACACCGGAAGCAGGAGTGAATCTGACCCTGGTAAAACACACGCACGTAAAATCCACACACAGCCACCAGGGAGGAAATAGCCCCAGAGAGCCATATGCGCAAAGTACGCGCACTCATACGGAGCCCCTTCAGGCGCCCACTATGCAGACAGGTATGACGGTGCCCCACCACTTCACCATACCGACGGAATGCAGCGCACAGCTCATCCTCTGGAAACTGCACCGGCGCACCATGGACACTTACAAAGGTAATGGGTCCCCACGGATCAGAGACCTCCACCGTCACAGCAGAATCTGGAAGTACAGGCGTCTGCATACCCCAGCGGCGCACAAACAGTTGATGCACACTCGCCGAGGAGAACGTCACCGCCACCCGGGTAGGAGAAAGTTTCTCTAAACCGTAGAGATGAAGGTACTCCACTCCCAGAACGTCCATAAGGGCAACCTCCAACAAGAGCCAATCAACGGGCGCCGAGAAATCAAGCCGGGCGGTGTCGACCCGGCGAACACGGCCACCACTAGCCGACGCCATAACACCCGCCAGGCCCCGGCCAATGGCCGCACCACACCGTCAACAAGATGACCACCACGCAGCAGCTACAGGTCAACACTGACAGCCCGGGCCGATCGTCAGCGACCTCCGGTAGCAGAGCCTCGTTAGATCAACTGGTTACATTTTTGTAATAAACTTATTTGTCGTAATACGATTTAGTAATCACTTTCCAAATGATTACTGTGAACTGATCCAATAAATAGTTCAACACCAATGAGCACTGTGAAGTGAACAAGCAATGATTATATATATTAGCTCAAGACAAAAGTTTTACTTAAAAAATAAAGGTAGCCTCTAACTCAAAATAGTTGTCATTATTCAACGACCAGTACTATAGCAATTAGAAGTACACACGCACGCACACGCACGCACGCTACAATTGAATAACCTGTTTGTATTGTAGCAAATATATAATGTCGGTAATATACTTGTTTTATTCTCTCAATAGCTTATGTGCAGATAATGAGATGGGTTCGTTAGTTCTATTTAGTCTATTAAGAATTCATACACACAGAAATGACAATAGCATGATATATCAAATGAACAAATCTACCAGGGCTGTGATGAGGGTGTGAACCTATGCATGGGAAGAAGCTTAGGAGAAGGTTCGGGATCCTCGTGAGGGCAGTAGTACTCCAGGTTGTAATTCTTTTGACCATGTTGTGGCACAGTTTACCAAGGCGCATCTCGGAACATCCTGTGCATAGGTTCGATCCCTCATCACGGCCTTGTGGATTTGTTCATCGAATTCATACCTCTTCCTAATTACAG
>WNGS01008910.1:22916-41616 GCA_020271785.1 Procambarus virginalis
GAGCTACGAGGAGCGACTGCAGGAATTAAACCTCACTTCGTTGGAAGACAGAAGAGTTAGTGGGGACATGATCACCATCATTCAAATTCTCAGGGGAATCGACAGGGTTGATAAGACAGGCTGTTTAACACAAGGGGCACACGCACTAGGGGACACAGGTGGAAGCTGAGTGCCCAAATGAGCCACAGAGATTATTAGAAAGAACTTTTTTAGTGTCAGATGGTTGACAAATGGAATGCATTCAGGAAGCGATGTGGTGGAGGCGACTCCATACACAGTTTCAAATGTAGATATGATAAGCCCATTAGGCTCAGGAAACTGTAACCTGTTGTGACGGTTGAGAGCGGGACCAAAGAGCCAGAGCTCAACCCCGCAAGCACAACTAGGTGAGTAACTAGGTGAGTACACACACACACACACACACACACACACACACACACACACACACTCCCTCACACACACACTCCCTCACACACACACTCCCTCACACACACACTCCCTTACGCGCACACTCCCTTACGCGCACTCTCCCTCACACACACACTCCCTCACACACACACTCCCTCACACACACTCTCCCTCACACACTCTCCCTCACACACACTCTCTCTCACACACTCTCACCCCCCCCCCACACATACACCCCCCCACACATACACCCCCCCACACATACACCCCCCCACACATACACCCCCCCACACATACACCCCCCCACACATACCCCCCCCCACACATACACACCCCCCACACATACACACCCCACACGCACCACCACACACACACACCCCACACGCACCACACACACACACACCCCACACACACACCCCACACACACACCCCACACACACACCCCACACACACACCCCACACACACACCCCACACACACACCCCACACACACACCCCACACACACACACCCACACACACACCCCACACACACACCCCACACACACACCCCCCACCACACACACACCCACCACACACACACCACACACACACACACCACACACACCACACACACGCACACACCACACACACACCACACACACACACACACACACACACCCACACACCACACACACACCCACCACACACACACACACACACACACACACACACACACACAGCACACCACACACACCACACACACCACACACACACACACACACACACACACACCACACACACACACACACACACACACACACAACACACACACACCAACACACACACAACCACACACACACAACCACACACACCACCACACACACACCAACACACACACACACCAACACACACACACACCACACACACACACACCAACACACACACACGTACGTTACGAGGACATTTAAGAAGGTAACACAAGTAATGTATATATCTCTCAACCATCTGAATCGTGGGTACTAGCGCACACAGTACCCCAAACACACAATGGGTGATATTAACAATAGCCAGTAGTAAAATGACCATATTGAGACGTGTTGGAGATAGCGCCGCTACTACCCCAGCAAGTGTTGTGTACCTAACGCACATTAAAGAACAAAAAGGTAAAACATTTATATATTAAACTGCTTACGTCCTTCGCGGTGCGAATAGTTGCAGGGAAAAATTAATAAGCATGAACAATTAATCATTTGTTTAATATTATTATAAGTAAAGAATTTAACAACCTGGATACCTGGCTTTACAAATTATATCAAAATGAATATACAATTTACATTATAAAAAGGATGACTAAACTTTTTACACTGTGCTGTACTTCCTCTGTCACACGTCGTAGACAAGACCACATCGAGTGAGGGAAGTTGTATGAACCAAGAGAGCACCAGAAGTACTCAGTGCTGGTTCGCCATCCACTGCTATATATACACGCCGGTGGATGACGTCATGCACTCCACGGGGAAGACGTCTCCCGCCAACTCATCACAAGAATCAGTGTGTTCACAATGCGACCCAAACGTCTTAAGGTCAGAGCGACTCCACTTGACGGTCATGCTATCGGGAGAAGCAATACTTTAAAGGTCCTGAAGGACGTTACTGGCCTCGAACCCGCTGACATTAGTCAGAAAGATGAAGATATCGTGCTCTTCTTTTCATGTGAAGAGGAGCTAGAAAAACTCCTCACTAACGATGCCATTCTTCGCAAAGAGCACCACCTACATCCTCACTTCCCACGTCAGTTCCTGGCCGGAAGAAATGTTTTTACCAGCAGGACCAGCCAGTGGATCGCTGAGCGACCTCAACATCATATCATGGTCAATATCGAGGACGAAAATCCTAACCTGTCGGTATTCAACCTGGAGTTCTGCAACACCGACAAAACATCAATGAAGATTACGTTCACCACCATAGCTGCGGCCACCCAGGCTGCCACACAAGGATTCTACTGCTTCGGCCTAAAAATACCACCCCACCAAATAAAAAAGGAACGATACCATGAGATCCAGCAGTGCTTTAAGTGCTACGAGCTCTCCCACCCGACCAACAAGTGTCAGCACCCTGTCCAGAGGTGCAGCCTGTGCGCACTGGACCATCACTACTCCATATGCAAGGCAACAGTCCATCGCTGCTTGCTCTGTGATGGCAATCACCCCGCAATTTCCTACCGCTGCCGCCGCAGACAGGAAAGCATCAAGGCCCAGGTTGAAGCAAAGAGAAACAACCCTTCTACCTCCTCGACCAGAGCCCCAAGCGTTCAACCCACCACCTTAGCTCTCACTAATCGACCAGAAGACTTTCTGGTCTTACCAACATGTGGCTCCTCCCAGCAGGCGACACAGCCTTCTCATTGGGGATCCAAGGTCCCACAGGATCCTTCACAGCCCCCTGCATCACGTGCAGGCATTATCCCTGCACGTGATGCAGGGTCTTCTTAAACTAGCGGAAAGGCTTGCAGGACCTGACAACCAGCGCTTTGTTAGTGAACTGAACGCATTATACATAGACAATGGCCTGACCCCCATCATAGCCACTAGCGTAAATCTCGCTGCCTCCTCTACCACTCCGGAGACTACCACCAGGACGACCGTGCGGTCAACTTCAACACCGACTCCAGAACCGCCCATGACCCGGGCGACACGGAGGTAATTCCTTCTCCAGCTCCCAATACTCCTACCATCACAGTCTCAGCAGCCGCGCTAGCAGACGTGCTGTCTACAAACGATAACAGCACCACCAGCCCTCCTGAAATAGCTACAACCACTAATCAACGACACCTAAGCCTACCTAAGGCTGCGAGGCGAAAGACAAAAACACCCACTACGGAGGTTACGGACTCCTCAGACGAGGAAATCATAGTAGGACCTCCAGCGCCGCATCACAAGTAGGATACATACACGGTTCAAGACTTCCTCATGGAGGCCACGTCACCAAACTCCAACGACAGCACTACTCAGCCAAAGTCGCAGGCAAAGAAAAAACGGAAAACCTAGAGGTCGACACTAATCCCACCAGCTCCATAACTGGTATAGCCAGCCCTCCAGGCTGAAAACCAGCATGAAGACTCCCATCCATCGCCAGATCCCTAGTATCAGCTACTGGTACAGATAATGGCTACAAAGAGCCTCCACTTACGGGCTCACCATAGCCCGTGCTACTAGAACTAATTCTGAGTAGCGAATCTTAAACAACAACAACATGACGTCATGCCCGTGTTGTTGGATGTCATCCACCGTTGTTTGTGATGGACTCTGTTTTTTGATCTTGTTACTTTCTTCCCCTGCACAGCAGTTGATATTCCTCTTTCTACTGCCTTCAACACCATCGTGATGAACCATCCATCGTGATCTGGCGTGTGCCCAGCCGGTCAGCCGGCAGACTAAGGGTCGTTTGCAGGTGCAGAATGAGAAGCCGGCAAACACCTGAGGGGAGGGGGGGGGCGGTGTCAGTGGAGGAGCATTGCAGACGTCTGGGCTGGAGGTTGGAGTGATCGGTATCACGATGGTGTTGAAGACAGTAGGAAGAGGAATATCAACTGCTATGCAGGGGAAGAAAGTAACAAGATCAACAAACAAACATCGTCCATCACAAACAACGGTAAATAACAGATATCCAAAACACGGGCAACAGAAAAATATAACCCATGAGCAAGAGAAAATAGTAAAACATATACAGATATGTGCAGTAACACAACTATAATTACAGAATCATACACGGTGTGTATGGTTTCTCAAACAATGAGTAAAACCACCAAACTAATAATTACACAAAAACTCTTCACCGGGAAGAGTCCATACAACGTAACAGCAGTACATCAAATGAAAATTATAAGACTATGGTAATTAATGCGAACAATTGTCAAACTTCCACATCACGTGGCGACCATGGGGGGTCGAGTTTGAGCTCTTGACCCAATATCAGAGTCTTTCTGTAACGTTAATTTCGTGCCGCCACCACTTCTCACCATTCCCCCTTTCACCTCACTTGCTGGAACTCCACCAGAATAAGGTGTCACGACATCCACCGTACCCACGTTAGGCACCAACACAACGGAATCTTGGCCAACCGAAGCACAATGGGTATGCTGTTCAATGCACCTTAACCCCTCAGGCTTCCTGACAACCACCATCGTCACCGGTTCCACAGGAACATCACTCTGCCTCCCACTAGCAGTAAATAGGTACCTGGGAGTTACAGCTGCTACGGGCTGCTTCCCGAGGATGTGTAGCAAAAGGGAGGCCTGGTCGAGGACCAGGCCACGGGGACGTAAAGACTCGAAATCATCTCAAGATAAACTCAATCTCCCGCTTACACTTCCGTTCACGATTCTCGGCAACATTTTTTTTATTATAAAACCAAATACATGACAATGAAAGCATACAATACAAAGGCACCAAAGCACCAACATCCATAAATGTAACATACAACAAAACAAGTACAAAAGCCACAGCAAAATGCATAACTCAAATGAACACATTACAACAAAAACACAGAACAAATGGAATATAGCAAATATCATTAACTGAAAAAACATGAAACAACAAAGAAATACATGAGCACACACAGTAAGTGCCTGCACAACCCAGACGGGGCGTGCCGAATAATATACAATAAACCACAAAGGGCTCAAAAGAAACGTCGGAAACAAAAGGCACAAAATGGAAAATAAAATTGCTAAACACACACACAACCCACGTAACATCCAACACACAGTACAAACATTCGAACACCCGACCGGAACACGCAGGAACCGGGAACAATCGTCAGCCACACCCCAAACACACATGAAAGAAAATACCTGAACATGCAAGACCCGGCAAAAAAAAAAAAAAAAAAACGGAAAACACCAACGTTCAATTTTGCACGTCATCCACACATCCATTGAGAAAATAAACAGGACCACACTCACACAACACTAACACTACATCCCAGGGTAGCAGCCCACCCAACAGAAGAGCCCAAAAACTACCGGAGAGGGAGCCACATCGGCAAGCGTACCCACAGAACTCTTCTGGAGCCTTACCACCAAATCGGCCCCTACCGACTCTTCCTGGACCCCCTTCACAATATCCCACCAATCCACATTCTATGTACCTCCAGGTGGTGGACCACCTCCACGAATTTCAGGGACACCACCATCCATCACATACACGCCCCCACCAGAAGGCGGAATATCCGAGTTGGACGGAACCATAGGGTCACACTGCACAGCCGACAAGGAAGGGTGGGGGGGGGGGATGCGTACTTCCAACCTCTTCCTTGCATCTAGGACAATCTGAAGAGTACCTCCAAATTTCCGTCGCTTCAGGCTGTGCTGCCCACCGTTGACAAGAAACGTGCAATGTGCTTCACGTCGTCCAGAACTGCGACTGGGAGAATGTACGTCCTCCATATGCACTTCCGCCACCACCTCAGTTGTCCGAGCAGCAGGCCAAGCCGCAACAACACCATCACGGATCACTTGCTGCAAGTTCCGATGCACTTCAATCGGCTCAGCACTGGAGCACACATCCACTGATGAAATGCCCAACACTGCATCTACCTTCCTCACCAGAGTTGGCAGTTACCGCATCACACTCGCCCTCGGAGCCGGCCTGCACAGGCACGCATGGGCTTGGAGGGAGAACAACACCCCCCACCAGACCGTCCGGGAGATGACACATCAGTACGGATGTCGTCATCACCAATAGAAACCAATGAAGCAGCACTCGTAGAACCCAGATCGGCGCCAACCACCACTGCATTCGTTCCCTTACAAGGGGCACTGCTCAGAACCGAGAGATCTTCCTCGTGCAAAGGAGGAAAATTATTTTCATTAAACAGGTTAACCCGTTCATACATCAGAGTGGTGCAGGCAGTAGCCATATGGCCAACATGACCACACTTGAAACATGTCAGTCTGCCCCCCCCCCCCCAGTAGAAGCAGCCGACCGGATAGCCAGTAATCGATAGAAAAGGCACATTTCAACGAAGAACCATCTTAGCCGTCCTGTAACCAATAAGGAGTCCCTTGACGGCTCCGGACGTGTTCTTACACACACACACACACACACACACACACACACACACACACACACACACACACACACACACACACACACACACACACACACACACACACACACACACACACACACACACACACACACACACACACACACACACACTCTCACTCACTCGACTGACTGACTGACCTGAAAGAAATGGAAATGTGTGAAACATTAAACGAAAAGTTCCAAAGTGTGTTTGGTACAAAATGAAATCTTCAGGGAACCAGATACAATAAGAATTCCAGAGAACAACATAGAGCACATAGAGGTGTCTAGAGACGAAGTGAAAAAATGCTCAAGGAGCTAAATAAGAACAAAGCAGTTGGTCCAGATGGAGTTTCACCATGAGTTCTGAGAGAATGTGCACCCGAGCTCAGGATTCCTCAACTGATTTTTTCAGGCATCCCTGTTTACAGGAGTTGTAGCTGATGTGTGGAAAAAGGCTAACATAGTTCCAATCTACAAAAGTGGAAGCAGGGAAGACCCCCTTAATTATAGACCGGTATCATTGACAAGTGTAATAGTCAAAATATTGGAAAAAATAATTAAATCAAAATGGGTAGAACACCTGGAGAGAAAAGATTTAATATCAGACAGACAGTATGGTTTTCGATCTGGAAGATCCTGTGTATCGAATTTACTCAGTTTCTATGATCGAGCAACAGAGATATTACAGGAAAGAGATGGTTGGGTTGACTGCATCTATCTGGATCTAAAAAAGGCTTTCGACAGAGTTCCACATAAGAGGTTGTTCTGGAAACTGGAAAATATTGGAGGAGTGACAGGTACGCTTCTAACATGGATGAAAAATTTTCTGACCGATAGAAAAATGAGGGCTGTGATCAGAGGCAATGTATCGGACTGGAGAAATGTCACAAGTGAAGTACCACAGGGTTCAGTTCTTGCACCAGTGATGTTTATTGTCTACATAAATGATCTACCAGTTGGTATACAGAATTATATGAACATGTTTGCTGATGATGCTAAGATAATAGGAAGGATAAGAAACTTAGATGATTGTCATGCCCTTCAAGATGACCTGGATAAAATAAGTATATGGAGCACCACTTGGCAAATGGAATTCAATGTTAATAAATGCCATGTTATGGAATGTGGAATAGGAGAACACAGACCCCATACAACCTATATATTATGTGAGAAATCTTTACAGAATTCTGATAAAGAAAGAGATCTAGGGGTGGTTCTAGATAGAAAACTATCACCTGAGGACCACATAAAGAATATTGTGCGAGGAGCCTATGCCACGCTTTCTAACTTCAGAATTGCTTTTAAATACATGGATGGCGATATACTAAAGAAATTGTTCACGACTTTTGTTAGGCCAAAGCTAGAATATGCAGCGGTTGTGTGGTGCCCATATCTTAAGAAGCACATAAACAAACTGGAAAAGGTGCAAAGACATGCTACTAAGTGGCTCCCAGAACTGAAGGGCAAGAGCTACGAGGAGAGGTTAGAGGCATTAAATATGCCAAAACTAGAAAACAGAAGAAAGAGGTGATATGATCACTACATACAAAATAGTAACAGGAATTGATAAAATCGATAGGGAAGATTTCCTGAGACCTGGAACTTTAAGAACAAGAGGTCATAGATATAAACTAGCTAAACACACATGCCGAAGAAATATAAGAAAAATCACTTTCGCAAATTGGGGGAGAAGGTGGTGGAGGCCAAGACCGTCAGTAGTTTCAAAGCGTTATATGACAAAGAGTGCTGGGAAGACGGAACACCACGAGCGTAGCTCTCATCCTGTAACTACACTTAGTTAATTACACTTAGGTAATTACACTTAGGTAATAATTACACACACACACACACGCGCGCACGCACGCTTGATCTGATATTTACCCTAAATGAGTTAGATATAAGGGAAGTTAAGTTGGAAGCCCCCTTGGGAATGAGTGATCATAGTGTATTGAGCTTTGAGTACCTGGTTGAGATAGGAATTATCACCCCCAAAAAAGAACTGGGAAACAAAGGGCTGGCGTACCGAAAGGGAAACTATGAGGAGATGAATAAATTCCTATGGGATATACATTGGGACACAGAACTCGGAACCAAGTCCGTACAAGACATGGACTATGTCACCCAAAAATGTCAGGAGGCTGTAAGCAGGTTTGTCCCAGCCCGACAGGAAAAAACAGAGAAGCAAAGGAAGAATCCGTGGTTTAATAGGGAATGTATGAAAGCAAAGTAGCTGAACAAAAGGGCATGGAGGAACTTCCGTAATAACAGAACACCAGAAAGTAGAGAGAGATACCAGAGAACCAGGAACGAGTATGTTAGTGTGAGAAGAGCAGCTGAGAAAAGGTATGAAAATGATATAGCTAATGAAGCCAAGACCGAACCAAAGCTACTACACAGTCACATCAGGAGGAAGACAACAGTGAAGGAACAGGTGATGAAACTTAGGGTGGGCGAGGACAGGTACACAGAGAATGACAAAGATGTGTGTGTGAAGAACTCAACAAAAGGTTCCAGGAGGTCTTTACAATAGAACAGGGAGACGTCACGGCGTTAGGAGAGGTGGCAGCAAACCAGGTGACCTTGGAAAGGTTCAAAATTACAAGAGATGATGTAAAGAAGCACCTATTGAAGCTGGATGTGAGAAAAGCTGTTGGGCTGGACGGAATCTCACCATGGGTATTGAGTGTGTGCAGGAGCACTATGCTTGCCACTCTCCATAGTGTATAGTAGGTCACTGGAAACGGGAGACCTACCAGAAATATGGAAGACTGCTAATGTAATACCCATATACAAAAAGGGTGACAGACAAGAGGCACTGAACTACAGGCCAGTGTCCTTAACTTGTATACCATGCAAGGTGATGGAGAAGATCGTGAGAAAAAACGTGGTAACACATCTGGGGAGAAGGGACTTCGTGACAAATCGCCAACATGGGATCAGGGAGGGTAAATCTTGCCTTACAGGCTTGATAGAATTCTACGATCAGGTGCAAAGATTAAGCAAGAAAGAGAGGGCTAGGCAGATTGCATTTTCTTGGATTGTCGGAAAGCCTTTGACACAGTACCCCATAAGAGGCTGGTACATAAGCTGGAGAGACAGGCAGGTGTAGCTGGTAAGGTGCTCCAGTGGATAAGGGAGTACCTAAGCAATAGGAAGCAGAGAGTTACAGTGAGGGGTGAGACCTCCGATTGGCGTGAAGTCACCAGTGGAGTCCCACAGGGCTCTGTACTCGGTCCTATCTTGTTTCTGATATGTAAATGATTTCCCGGAGGGCATCGATTCATTTCTCTCAATGTTTGCGGACGATGCCAAAATTATGAGAAGGATTAAAACAGAAGAGGACTGTTTGAGGCTTCAAGAAGACCTAGACAAGCTGAAGGAATGGTCGAACAAATGGTTGTTAGTTTAACCCAACCAAATGTAATGTAATGAAGATAGGTGTAGGGAGCAGGAGGCCAGATACAAGGTATCATCTGGGAGAGGAAATTCTTCAGGAGTCAAAGAAAAAGACTTGGGGGTTGATATCATGCCAGATCTGTTTCCTGCAGCACATATCAAGAGGATAACATCAGCGACATATGCCAGGCTGGCCAACATACGAACGGCATTCAGAAACTTGTGTAAAGAATCATTCAGAACTTTGTATACCATATATGTCAGGCCAATCCTGGAGTATGCAGCCCCAGCATGGAGTCCATATCAAGTCAAGGATAAGACTAAACTGGAAAAGGTTCAAAGGTTTGCCACCAGATTAGTACCCGAGCTGAGAGGTATGAGCTACGGGGAGAGACAACGGGAATTATACCTCACTTCGCTAGAAGACAGAAGAGTTAAGGGGGACATGATCACCACATTCAAGATTCTGAAGGGAATTGATAGGGTAGATAAAGACAGGCTATTTAACACAAGGGGCACAAGCACAAGGGGACACAGGTGGAAACAGAGTGCCCAAATGAGCCACAGAGATATTAGAAAGAACTTTTGTTTTAGTGTCAGAGTGGTTGACAAATAGAATGCATTAGGAAGTGATGTGGTGGAGGCTGACTCCATACACAGTTTCAAGTGTAGATATGATAGAGCCCAATAGGCTCAGGAATCTGTACACCTGTTGATTGACGGTTGAGAGGCGGGACCAAAGAGGCAGAGCTCAACCCCTGCAAACACAACTAGGTGAGTACACACACACATATATATATATATATATATATATATATATATATATATATATATATATATATATATATATATATATATATATATATATATATATATATATATATATATATATATATATATATATATATATATATATATAACACACACACACACATAAATAAATTAGACACGCCCATACCTGGCAAGAGCCCGACGGAGAAGATCCTCCAACATTTCAATCGGAGCATTTTTAATAGACACGTATGTGTCTATTAAAACACTCAAATTCGTCATTCACAGAGCCTCGACCGTTGCTCAGCCGCACCTCTAGATCCACATACTTGTCGATAAACTGCCGGAACAAGTCAATCTCGGCGAACTTCACCACCGCTCTGTCCTCACGAACGACCTGCAGACCAACGAGATCTTCTACTTTCATGTTCATAATATCAGGCAATGTTGCTGATGACTCCAATATCCACCTTACAGGTAAATGTCAGCCCAGCCGACTCCTTCCACAGTGGCGGCACGTAAGTCCCAATACTGTGACTGAGAAACAGTTACCCCGCAGTGGCAAACGACCACTCGCCAGGGCAACCGAGAAGCATCCAATGTAAACACCAGCAGAAACCTTAGGAACGTCTGACCTGGCTGGTGGTTCAGAGTGGACTCCCCACTTCTCAGCAACTGTCACTACCACACCACTGACGACGACTGATGACCACTAAAGATGAGTCTGAATTCCCGGGGCTAGCTGCCATAGTGTCCTCTTCAAGTTTTTTTTTATTTCTATAAATAAAACAAATACAAGAACACAAAAATACAAAAGAAATCCGGTACATAAACAAAATAAGTATGAAGAACAGTAAACAGGAACATTAACAGAAACAGTAAACAGCATCAGGAACAGTTAAAAAAAACAATAAAACATACACAATCGACACACACAAAATATAACACAATACAGAGCACAACCCTGATACCCCGACATGGGCATCATAAAAAAACAAAAGTCTAAACAGAACACAGATACGTAGTAACATATAACAGAACACAAAAAACACACAATAAATAACATAAAGAACATAAAACACACACTCAACCAAAAACAGAAAACACATAAGACGTGGATAGATGACCACGCACACAACGCCAACCACACCACACAAACCCGGTAACAAAGGAGCACAGAACAAACACACAAGACACAAAAGTATGTACATAGATACAAAAGCACAGAAAACCATGAACACGCACACGAAATACCCACGCAAACAACAAGCAAAACACACACACAACCACCCACACCACGACCACACACCATGCAGCAACCAAACACCCAAATACAGGGAGCACAGGCCAAGGCGGACCAGGGACAAATGAAAGAAAAAAAAATCGGGCCCACGCAGGAGCCGAAAACAGCCCCCAAACCCACACGCACACTGACACACTCGGTGCCCGGAGGCACCGAAACACACCCCACACGCACGGGAGCAGCAGCACCACAAAGACACACACAACCACACGCAACCTCTGCCAAGGAGGCCCAAAGTAACAGGGAAGGGAACACACAGCTAAAGCAACCCCCTGAAACCTCCCCAACCCCCCAAACCCACAACAATGCCTCAACCCCATCCACGACCAATCACCGCCACCCAACCACCGACGCACCCAAAAGCAACCCCACTAACATAGGCCTCCGTAAACCCCTGACCAAACTCCACAGGAAACGAGCACTGCAACCACCACCAGGTAAACTGCATGCGCCCTCGGAAAAAAATGACCCCCATAACCCTCCCACCTCCCAACCCACATACAAAACACACAATCCGCAACCAAAACACACAACGTATTGTGCACTCTCCACGAACAACCCGGAAAATGCAAGAACAAAAAGCCACACAAACTCGCGCCCAAACCCCCTCAGCGAACTCCACACACATCCCACAAATATGCTCCTTACTCTCGGAAATCTCCCGAATGCAGTCGACTCCAGCATTCAACTGCATATACAAACTAGACAGTCCGCCTGAAGCAACCACAGCAGGCCAAACCGCCCGGCCAAACCTCCCACTTAGCAACAGTGCCCAAAAACCTCTGACACTCCACCTTACAATGAAGAGAGAAGAGAAGGTAGCCCTCCGGGCAAGAATCCCATCCCACCAGACCCGAAACTGCGCACAAATACACGGACAACTTAACAACCGACAATAAGTTGCCACCAACCCGGACCCACCCGCACATGACTCCAGACAGCAACCCAGACCACCATCAAACAATGATCAGAGAAAGCCACCGGGACCGTGCAAAAGTCCAACACAGAACACTCCCCACCAGAAACCTAGAACCTATCTAACCTAGAACACGCCCCACGCACAGTGAATGTATACTCTAGCGGGCTGCCACACTAAACGGCAGCATCGCGAAACCCGTATAAACGCAAAACCTCACACAAAGCAGCCGAAACATTCTGCGGGTGGGCACTAGAGCTATCCCGCACACTCGTGACACAATTAAAATCCCCACCGAAGATTAAATCCCTCGTATCATGCCGGAGAAAGGGCAGAAGACCCCTCCCCAAAAAATAGCTCCCGATCCCGATGATGCGCTACCCCAGAAGGGGCGTACACTGCCAAGAACGGAATCACAACCCCCCCAAACTCTGCCCGCACAGACAAGACCCGCCCATCTTCATCAATTTCCGTGTGAAGCACGGAAATAGAAGCCCTCCGATAAAATAACATGAGCGTCCCCACAAAGGACGTCCTCGGTGGGTTCAACACAATATCACTATGATAATCAGCACACAACCCTTGCAGAACACACACATACCGAACATTGTGCGCCTGGATCAGAGCCACATCCACACGCTGCTCCCGAAGCACATCCACAAGACCCAACTGGACCTAAGCACATTCAGACCACGTACATTCTAAGACGCAGACGCAAACAATAGCAGGTGCCATTGAAACCCATGAAGGACCCCCTAACCCTACAGGCCCACCAGGGGGCACACTGGCACCCATCGCAGAGGTGGCGTCTGCAGTGCGAGGGCCAACCGCCTGCTCCTCCACGGAGAAGGAATCCCAAGAAACTCTGGGCCTAGGACACTTCAGGAAGCGAACAGTTCCGGCAACACCTGTCGAGACCCCGCCGCCACCGTCCAGGTACCACTCACGCCCACTGTCGCCGAGGAAAGCACGCCACCCTCAGGCACCACATCACCTCCGGAATCCTCAGCAGACGCAGGAGAATTTGGAAGAGGGGGGGGGGCAGTCCTTGCCGTCCTCGAGGGCAGTCCTCGCCGGAAGTGTGCTTCCGGCGAGGTGCAGGGGAGCACAATACCCCCTCATGGAGCACACTGCCTGGAAGAGCAGAAGGTGGACGTGCGACACAGGCATCAGGAACCCCGCCACCATCGAGGATAACCACCGGGTAGACGACACCCACATCCACAGGAAGCACAACCCCCCCTCAATGGGAGGCACCGGCATCACACTCACACCACCACCCCCATCCACCACGGAAGCACCGGGAACTGGATGCACCTCCACCGGAAGCCGAAGACTTGGCTGCCCCTGCTTCATGTCCTCAACCCAAGCCTGCACAGGAGACACCACAGGTGCAGACGGAACAGCAGGCACATCCGCCGCAGGTACACCACCAGGCAAGTCCCCAGGGTGAAGACCCTCCACGGAGGCAGTCCGCATACCCGGGGGGGGGGGGAGGGAATTCTCCTCCCGAAAAACAGAAGCGGCCTCCATGCGAGGAACGTCACATCGGGCCGCGTTGTGGCCTTCCTCCCCGCAACGGAAGCAAGTGCAGTCTTGGCCATGATAGAAAACACGAAGATAAACACCACAACATAAAACCTTGGAAGGGATGGACCCTGTGAGACACATCTGTAGCGTCTCACCCAGACGAAGACCCCGCAGCCGCCCAGCACTCAAAACGTAACGATGACGCAGCACCGTACCAAACCTCGCAAATACTGAGCCTAGCTCTGCTTCAGGAAAAGTCATAGGGACCCCGTGCACACTCACAAAGGTCAGGGGGCCCCACGGATCAGAGACGGCCACCGATAGAGCTGTACCAGGGAGGGGAACCGTTCGCTCATTCCAACGCTCCACAAACTGCACATAACCCAGTGACGTGGCAAACGTCACCGCCACATGAGTGGGGGAAAACTTCTCGACGCCGAGGAGATAAGGAATCTTCAAGTCGAATGCATCCAAAAGCGCAACCACCACATGCTCCCAATCCACCACAGCAGAAAAATGAAATCGAACAGTACTTACACAGCAGATGCGGCCACCACCAGCCGCCGCCATATTGCTAACTGCAGCCCCGGCAACGAGTCTGCAAGATGATTTGTTCAGAAGTGTGCGCTCCACACAAACGGGCAACCACAACTAAGCAGCGACAAACAGCTACAGGCAGCCAGAGCCCGACTTCCACACCCTCTGGTGATAGAGGAGTGAATCCATGTCCTCTGCACGTGGTACAGGATGCACGTGGCCCATCCGACATTTCAAAGGGAGCACCTCGCACCGCCACATACGTCGTCACGCTAAGATTTTCAACCTTAATTGTAACCACCACATTTGGCAGTGAAGAAGACCGTTTCTCACAATGGTCGATGAAATCTTGAAAAGTTTGAATTTCACCACCACACGCCTCACCTGTAGAATTTCCAGAAAAGCCAGATCTTCCATTTTGACCTGTAACATAAGAACATAAGAACATCAGAACATAAGAACAAAGGCAACTGCAGAAGGCCTATTGGCCCATACGAGGCAGCTCCTATTTATAACCACCCAATCCCACTCATATACATGTCCACTTCTATATATACATGGCCGAAAGTTTGACGCAAGTAATCTATCTCCTTTCATAAAAATTGGTACCACATTAGCTACCTTCCATGACTCTGGCACTCTGCCTAACTCTATTGATATATTAAATATGCTAGACAGTGCCAGGGTGCTTAAAGAATGCAAAGAGGAGGTTTCCGAGCCAAACACTTCATCCGGCCCTGGGGATTTGTTTGGTTTTAGTTTTACTAATTGTTTGATTACATCCTCCCTGGTAACTGTTAAACTAGTCAACCTGTCCTCATCCCCACCCACATAGACTTTTTCGGCTGAAGGCATATTGTTAAGTTCTTCTGTAGTAAATACGGATATAAAATATTTGTTAAAAATAATACTCGTCTCCTTGTCATTATCCATTATTTGACCTGTCTCAGTTTTTAATGGACCTATCCTTTCCCTAGTCTTAGTTCGATATAACTGAAAAAAGCTTTAGGATTTGTCTTTGCTTGCTATGCTATGCGAACTTCATAGTTTCTTTTTGCTTTCCTTATCTCTTTTTTTTACATTTCTAACCAGTTGAACGAATTCCTGTTCTAAAGTGACCTCCCCATTTTTAATCCCTTTGTACCAAGCTCTCTTTTTATCTATAAGGTTCTTCAAATTCTTTGTTATCCACTTTGGGTCATTAGTATTCGATCTATTCAATTTGTATGGTATACTACGTTCCTGTGCTTTGTTTAGAATATTCTTAAATAAGTTATATATTGAATCCACATCGAAATCCCCTTTTACGTCACCTTTCGCTGGGTTCATGTCTCGCTCCAAGACTGGCCCACACCCCATACCCAAGACTTTCCAATCTATTTGACCCAAAAAATTTCTTAGGCTATTAAAATCAGTTTTTCGAAAATCTGGCACTTTAACAGAATTTTCTCCTACAGGCCTATTCCATTCTATGCTAAATCTGATTTCTTTGTGATCACTGTTCCCTAGCTCACTCCCTATTTCGATGTCCTTAATTTGTGTTTCCCTGTTAGTTAACACTAAATCTAAAATATTATTTTCCAGCGTTGGTTCCTTAATGTGTTGCGTAAGAAATCAATCGTCAATTCTAGAAAATCTTCTGCTTCACTATTTCCCGTTTTGTTCAACCAGTTTATTCAACTAAAATTAAAGTCCCATGACATAAATACTGTTAGATCTAGATGCTCTAGATATGTCATCACAATGATGCTTTGCTTCCATTCTGTCCAAATTTGGTGGCCTATATATAACTCCTATTATATTATTATTTGCTTTTTCGTTTAATTCTATCCAAATAGTTTGTGTGGCTCAGTTTTGATTCCCTCTTTGAGACTACATTTCAAATTGTCCCTAACATATATGGCTACTCCCCTCCTCGTCTAATATGTCGATCTGTGTGAAATAGTTTAAATCCATTTATTTGATATTCAGCTAATAGTTCTCTATTTTCTACATTCATCCACGTTTCGGTAAGTGCAATAATATCTATTTTTTCTGTGCAGACGAGCATTTAATTCGTTAATTTTATTCCTTAGACTTCTACTGTTAGTGTAATATACCCTAAGTGAATTGTTATTTTGAGGCCCTTCTCTTTCCCTGATAATTTTGCCAATTCCTTTCTCACACAAACACATACTTTTATTACCTCCTTCCTCTAAATTAATAACCATACCACTATCTACTAACAGTTTAAACCCAAACACACACCTCTACCCACTGGTTCCAACGAGTTCGCAACAGCAACAACCCCAGCCCTCGATAGATGCACCCCATCACGAGCATACATTTCATTTCTTCCACAGAAGTGTTATCAGTTGTCTATGAAAGATATTTCATTTGATTTGCAATATCTTTTCAGCCGGCAATTGACACAAAGTGCCCTCGACATCCATTGATTTCCCACTCCCTTTCATGAAGAATGCCACATATGATCAGGATTCCTCCCTTGCTCCTAACTAATTCAATGGCTGTCCTGAATCTCTGTATTAGTTCCTCACTCCTAACTTGTCCAACATCATTACCCCCTGCACTAATACAAAAATGGGTTTTTGTCCCATTTCCCGTCATAATATCATTCATGTTTCCAACAATATCACCAATTCCAGCTCCCGGATAGCAAACTCTTATCTGTTCCCATAACTCTGGCACAAAACGTTCTGTCAAATACCTCACTGGGGAATCTCCACAACTAAAATTCGCTTCGGTACCTCCTTAACTTCTGAGCACCCTGAGGGGCCCGCCTCTGTCCGCTCCTCGATGATTTCCGTTCCGAGTGAACTGCAGGCTCACCACAGCACTCGTCCTACCACACGGCAAATGAATTTGCTGTCTTTAGGGCGTCTGTAGGCAGCCGTGTCAAGGTCTTCTTAAGACCCCTGAAACATGAAACACATTTCTCCTAAACCACATTTTGCCTCACTTAGCGATCAATAGCTGACTCAGCAAATGGTTATAGTCTGCATCAGTAGGAGTATTTAACCTTTGCTCTACTCTTGTTTTCTTGAACCCCAAGACTCGAGAAACGAACATAAGAAAATAAGAACAAAGGCAACTGCAGAAAGGCCTACTGGCCCATACGAGGCAGCTCCTATCTATAACCACCCAATCCCACTCATTACATGTCCAACCCGTGCTTGAAACAATCAAGGCCCCCACCTCCACCACGTTACACGATAATTGGTTCCACACATCACAACCTGTTACCGAACCAGTATTTTACCCAAGTCTTTCCTAAATCTATATTGATCCAATTATAACCATTGTTTCGTGTTCTGTCTTGTGTTGATACTTTTAATACCCTATTATTATCCCCTTTGGTGTCCATTCATCCACTTGTAAACCTCTATCATGTCACCCCTAACTCTTCGCCTTTCCAGTGAATGCTATTTAAGCTTGTTAATTTTCTTCATATGTAGAAAAATGAGTGTAGAAATAGAGAGCTATTAGCTGAATATCAATAAATGGATTTAAACTATTTCACGCAGATAGATATATGGCTACTCCCCTCTCCTCGTCTAATATATGTTAGGGACAATTTGAAATGTTAGTCTCAAAGTGGAATCAAAACTGAGCCAGATACAGAAACTATTTGGATAGAATTAAACGAAAAGCAAATAACATTATAATAGGAGTTATTATAGGCCACCAAATTTAGACAGAATGGAAGCAAAGCATCTATGGGATGAAATATCTAGGCATCTAGATCTAACAGTATTTATGTCATGGGTG
>WNGS01008911.1:0-16534 GCA_020271785.1 Procambarus virginalis
CACAAGACGAAGCTAGAAAAAGTTCAGACGTATGCCATTAGGCTAGTCCCAGAACTAAAAGGCGTGAGTTACGAGGAAAGGCTAAGAGAACTGCACCTCACGTCGCTGGAAGACAGAAGAGCAAGGGAAGACATGATCACCACATACAAAATTCTCAGGGGAATTGACAGAATAGAAAAGTATTGATTATTTAACACGAGTGGCACACGCACAAGGGGACACAGGTGGAAGCTGAGTACCCAAATGAGCCACAAAGACATTAGAAAGAACTTTTTCAGTGTCAGAGTAGTTAGTAAATGGAATGCACTAGGAAGTGATGTGGTGAAGGCTGACTCCATACACAGTTTCAAATGTAGATAGATATGATGCCCAGTAGGCTCCAGGAATCTGTACACCAGTTGATTGACAGTTGAGAGGCGGGACCAAGAGCCATAGCACCAAAGAGACCAAAGAGGACATAACAGCAAACCTAACTCCAGAGGTTCATATAAATAGAATAACGTCAGCCGCATACTCTACTCTGGCAAAAGTCAGAACATTCTTCAGAAACCTGAATAAGGAGGCTTTTAGATCACTGTACACCGCCTATGTGAGGCCAGTCTTAGAGTCTGCCGACCCATCATGGAGCCCCATCTAAAAAAACACTAAGGAAGCTGGAAAAGGTGCAAGAATGTTTCAACGAACTCGACCCAGAGCTGCGAGGGATGAGGAATTGGAATTGGAATTATCAAGGCAAAGCGCCAAGCCATTACGACTTTATAGCACTTGGAAGGGATCGGATCAGGATAAGGATTTGGGAATGGGACGGATGGGAAGGAATGGTGCCCAACTAGCTTGGACGGTCGGGGATTGAACACCGACCTGCATGAAGCGAGACCGTCGCTCTACCGTCCAGCGCAAGTGGTTGGTCCGAGGGATGAGGAACGAAAACAGACTGAAGGAATTAAACCTGACGCCGTTAGAAATGAGGAGGGACAGGGGGGACATGATACAGGCGTATAAAATACTTACAGGATTGACAGGGTCGAATCAGAAGAATTGTTACAGTGAATAACAACAGAACAACAGAGCACGGATGGTAACTTGAGATTAAATGTGTCATAGAGATGTTAAAAAGTTTTCCTTCAGCTTGAGGGTAGTGAGTAAATGGAGCAGGTTGTACAGGCTAACTCCCTTCATAACTTTAAAAGCAGGTATGATAGGGAAATAGATCAGGAGTCATTGGTCAACCAACGGCTAGAAAAGCGGGCTAGAGCTCGATCGAGCTATAGGTGAGTACACACACACACACAGTCAGTATGGTACAGTCAGTATAGTAGAGTCAGTATGGCTGAGTGGTCATAGTGGTTAACCAGGACACGCCAAGGGACGTGAAGGCCCATGGCTGTCTTGGTTTTAATCCGTCAGGGGTCAAGTTTTTTTTTTAAACATTAGAGAATTCTCTTTTGCAAGCAGAATGGTAGACGGTTGGAACAAGCGCGTCATAGGACAGAGAGTACTGGGAAGTCGGACACCACGAGCGTAGCTCTCTTCCTGTAACTACACTAAGTAATTACACTTAGATAATTGCATACACAGTGCCACATCTGGAGAAAACGGACTTTAACACACAATGAACATAGGTTCCGGGATGGTAAATCCTGCCTCACAGATTCAGTAGAATTCTGTGACCAGGTGACAAAAATTAGGCAAGAAAGAGAAGGGTGAGCAGACTGTATGTTGACCAGACCACACACTAGAAGGTGAAGGGACGACGACGGTCCGGTCCGTCCTGGACCATTCTCAAGTCGATTGAGAATGGTCCACAATCGACTTGAGAATGGTCCAGGACGGACCGAAACGTCGTCGTCCCTTCACCTTCTAGTGTGTGGTCTGGTCAACAGGGTTACGCTATGAAGATAGGCTACCTTGCGGTTACATTGTGATGATTTCAGGGCTCAACGTCCCTGCGGCCCGGTCCTCGACCAGACTTCCTGGTTGCTGAAATGTTCATCTAGGCTGTTGGACGCGGCTGCTTGTAACCTGGCGTATGTATCACAGCCTGGTTGATCAGGCTGTGATACTAAATCTAATATAACTAAATCTCACAATCCTAGAGGACAGAAGAAAGGGAGGGAATATAATCACAACATACAAGATACTGAGGGGAATAGACAAGATGGACAAGTATAGCCTCTAATATAGAGAGAATGTAGGACTCGACACAAGTGAAAACTGTAAACGCAAATGAACCAAAGTAGTGTAAGGAATGCATTGAAGGAAGAAGTTCTAGAAGCCACCTCCATCCACAGCTTTAAGGCCAGTTTCGACATAGAAATTGAACTTCAGAATAGTTATAACGTGACATAAGTGTAAAATAACAGGTTAACAAAGCTGGTAAGCTGGACCTCACTCCCACGAAGACACTGTCAGGTACCTGCTGGATAGGTACTTATAGTACTGAGAGGTACTTGCTAGTACTACCACCACCAGCACCAACCACCACCCACAGCCACCACCACCACCCCCACCACCACAGCCAGCCAGTAACCTCTGGGAGGCTGTAGTGAGCGGACGTGTGCGAGGCGCCTCTGCGGCCCGTGTATGTGTGAGCGTGTGCGGCGCCCCGCTCTATATGGCTATACTTGCTCTATACTCACTATATATATAACTACCCCTTGCTAAATACGGCCACCCATGCTCTACACTCGCTATGTATAGCCGCCTTGCTTTACACTCGCTATGTATAGCCGCCTTGCTCTACACTCGCTATGTATAGCAATTCTTGCTGTATACTCGCTTTGTATACCGTGACATATGATATACACAATTATACTTCAAATAATACGTTGAAAATTGATGTGATACTTTGAGAAACTGAACTTAAGAAGCGATGTGTTGTGTGTGGCGCAGAAACACAAGTAGCGGTGTATTGTTATTACTTAAGATAAAGTGAAAGTGTTGACAATATTGTGTTACTAAAATATAATACAATAGTCACAAAATTATACAACTACATACATACACTGTTTGGTGACTGAAGACGACTACAATGGCAAATGTTCCGCTCATAATTCTTGAATATACACCAGCGATTTTGTAATGTATAAAACTCGGTGTATCGTGGTGGTTGTATAATACAAGCATGTTGTATTGTGAATACATTGACTATAGACCACTGTGGCATTAGTGTTGGTGTCCAGCTCCTAATGTAACTGTTGATAATATATTTGTGTATTAAGTATTCGGTCGGTAATACACTATCTGTATAGTGTATTAACATAGAGTATGTTGTATTAAGAAGTGTATGCTAACACTTAGGAGGCGACGGTTGTCAATAGTGGTTCACACAGCAATTTGAAGTTGGGCTGTTAAAACCTTTATACGAGCGGTAGGTTGTTAGTGGCGAGTATACTGGTGTGACGAGTATACTGGTAGTGAGGAGTATACTGGTAGTGACGAGTAAACTAGTACAACAAGTATACTGGTGTGACAGTCAATCTTTACATAAAACTTCAGTATACAAATATGAATATTATTTCATATATATATTTTATCACTATTTGTATTGAAGACTATTTTTATTATTTTAATATTTTATTATATATATTATTATTAATATTGTTATTATTATTATGAGGAAAATCCGAAGAAATCCTGATTCGGATTCGAACCTTCTCACTGGCTACTCCCAAGCCCAGTTGTTCCTGACTTATGCTCGAGAGTACCCAGGGTGCAGGGTTCGAATCCTCATCAGGATTTTTTCAGGTTTTCTCCTTGATACATCATGCTAATGTGATTTGACGTGTCATGCCGCCCTTCTTAGTGTGATTCACCCCGCATCATGCCCGCGCAGTTAGTATGATGTACCTGGTCCATCAGACTGTGGTAGTTGGTATGGCTGAGGAACCGAACTGGCTGACCGCAGACACTGTTGTACTGGCTTATTGATTACGGTAAATGCCGTCACCTTTGAGCAGTCAGCTGGCGACAGGACATCAGTCACCCACCCACCCACCCACTCAACCCATCAGCCAGCCACCCACCCACCCACTCAACCCATCAGCCAGCCACCCACCCACCCACTCAACCCATCAGCCAGCCAGCCACCCACCCACTCAACCAATCAGCCAGCCAGCCACCAGACAATCAGCCACAGGGAGCCAGACACCCACCTAGCCAGCAGGTAGTGTGGCGACCTGTCCACCAGCCGGCCAGGGAGCCAGCCATATACACACAACCCCCCCTCCCCCCCTGGTGGTGAGAGTATACACAGCTATACACACTGCCAGGCGCGTGCTGGACCGCTAGGTAGTGTCGCAGCGCATACCAATGCGCGCCGCCGCTACAGGACGCACGAGTCTGCTCACCGCCGCATACACACACACCAGCATACACCTCACCTCCTCAGAGTCGCTTTAACTGTTCACGTATGCAAATAAGATGCAGATCGATGTATTTATTTTAAACATGCGTTCACCTACCTCTGTATTTCGTTAATTACTTGCTTAAGCCAGCGGGAGCAAGAATCGCTGACCTCTTGCGATTATTCAAGCAATGACCTGTTTACATAACAGAACACAAAGCGCTTACCTACGCATGCGCACACACAAAGGCCACTCTTTACTTCATCAGACGCGCAAGCCGTTGACCTGATCATGCGCACTCATCCACTCATCTGTTCATTCACTAGAGCCGCATAAGCCATCCATGTACTTATTCACACATACACCTCCCCTCACCTCAGACGCAGTGAGTGGTCGTATACACCAGGGTCCACTAGTGGTCGTATACACCAGGGTCCACTAGTGGTCGTATACACCAGGGTCCACTAGTGGTCGTATACACCAGGGTCCACTAGTGGTCGTATACACCAGGGTCCACTAGTGGTCGTATACACCAGGGTCCACTAGTGGTCGTATACACCAGGGTCCACTAGTGGTCGTATACACCAGGGTCCACTAGTGGTCGTATACACCAGGGTCCACTAGTGGTCGTATACACCAGGGTCCACTAGTGGTCGTATACACCAGGGTCCACTAGTGGTCGTATACACCAGGGTCCACTAGTGTTCCATGGGTGACGCAACACAACCCAGTAAGACTACCTTAGGCACTGTCGTAATGTCTGAGGGCCTCAGGAGGAGGAGAAAGGGCGAAGAAGAGAAAGGAAAGGTAGAGGAGGAAAGGAAAGAGAAATGGAGAGGAGGAAGAGAAAGGGAGTGACGGAGAATCGCTCACGATAGCGGGTTAATATTGTATATAAAAATAGATAGTTTAAAATCTATTTGCGTGCGACAATGTATCCGTCAGGAGAGGAGATATTAAATGGCATCCTATCTACTCTAAAGTTCTACATGGATACAGGAGATGAGGAGAGTAGCGCAAGGCTCTCTCCCCAGTCTCCATTTTGGCTCTGAGTTCCTCTCCTTGGAGTAACTAAATTTCTTGAATGTCTTAAAGATTTTAATTATGTCTCCTGGTGGTCAGTGCTCCTTGAAACACGCTCAGTTCTTTATCGTTCTTTGTGTGTGCTTCCTTATGATTGTTAAGTATTGTCGGCCGCCTTCAGCCTCTAATGTTATCTTACTAGTTATCTAATACAGTCTTGGAACTGTTAGGGAGACCAGTGTGAGTGTACTCGTGTACTCACCTTGTACTGCTTGCTGGGGTAGTACTGCTTGTGTACTCACCTTGTAGTACATGCTGGAACAGTGGAGGTGTGTGTGTGTACTCACCTAGTAGAGGTACAAGTAGAGTGTGTGAGTGTTTGCTCACCTAGATATTGTGTGTGAGCGTGTGGACGGTCCATACAGCTGTGGGAAGCTTAATACAGTAAGTCCTGATTCCCCCGCCTGTATAAACTCTCCCGGGACCGCTCGGCACGGACCAGTAACAAAAGGATGAATAAAACGCTTTGTAACACAGCATTAAATGTTATTCTCTGAATAGACAGAAGGAAGCGAGGGGCCAGACGTGAGACCTGCTGCCCGTCAGGTCAGGTGGACAGGTCCCATGAATGGCAGGGTGGGCAGAGGTCAGGTGGACAGGTCCCATGAATGGCAGGGTGGGCAGAGGTCAGGTGGACAGGTCCCATGAATGGCAGGGTGGGCAGAGGTCAGGTGGACAGGTCCCATGAATGGCAGGGTGGGCAGAGGGGTGACGGGTCATGTGGTCCCTTGCCTTAGAGTCCTTTATCTTCATGACCTCACCATCATCAACACCATCAACACCATCAACACTATCACCATTAACACGTACATCAACATCAAGACAATATCGCAAAATCTCAAAATTAGTTAAAAATACCAGAACGAGTATTTTGCTGATTTGGTTCTTCTGGGAGCAGGAAAATGTCCAATAAAATATTGTCAGCTTCTGTAACCTGAGAATGAGTCCATCTGCCAGAAGGACCTGTAACTACACGAAGTAGAAGACAATGGAAGCTTGTGCTTGTGAGGCCCCTCTGTGCTTGTGAGGCCCCTCTGTGCTTGATGTGGTCCTCGTTGATTGGTGCTCTCTGGGCACTTATTCTCCGCGTCCACTGGTTGATGACGAGTCTGTATTTGGCGGTGATTGGCTGACGCAAGTCTTGATATTCTGACCGAATGGGCTGAATATGGCAACCACTCTATAAAGTTCTTCAGTACCTAACTTGCTTGTCCAGGGTACCCCGGACCTGACCTGTCCGGAGCCCACAGGCTTAAACACACATTGGTTATACATAAACATAATATCATACCCTGGTTCTTAGTATACACGTGTGAGTTTACCTTTATCCAGAACTATGTTTTCGTCTGAAGTATGTTTTAGAAACCTGGTCAGCCAGCCATGGTTGTGGCCAGGTCAGTCAGCCATGGTTGTGGCCAGGTCAGTCAGCCATGGTTGTGGCCAGGTCAGTCAGCCATGGTTGTGGCCAGGTCAGTCAGCCATGGTTGTGGCCAGGTCAGTCAGCCATGGTTGTGGCCAGGTCAGCCAGCCATGGTTGTGGCCAGGTCAGTCAGCCATGGTTGTGGCCAGGCCAGCCATGGTTGTGGCCAGGTCAGTCAGCCATGGTTGTGGCCAGGTCAGTCAGCCATGGTTGTGGCCAGGTCAGCCAGCCATGGTTGTGGCCAGGTCAGTCAGCCATGGTTGTGGCCAGGTCAGTCAGCCATGGTTGTGGCCAGGCCAGCCATGGTTGTGGCCAGGTCAGCCAGCCATGGTTGTGGCCAGGTCAGTCAGCCATGGTTGTGGCCAGGTCAGTCAGCCATGGTTGTGGCCAGGCCAGCCATGGTTGTGGCCAGGTCAGCCAGCCATGGTTGTGGCCAGGTCAGCCAGCCATGGTTGTGGCCAGGTCAGCCATGGTTGTGACCAGGCCAGCCATGGTTGTGGCCAGGTCAGTCAGCCATGGTTGTGGCCAGGTCAGTCAGCCATGGTTGTGGCCAGGCCAGCCATGGTTGTGGCCAGGTCAGCCAGCCATGGTTGTGGCCAGGTCAGTCAGCCATGGTTGTGGCCAGGTCAGCCAGCCATGGTTGTGGCCAGGTCAGTCAGCCATGGTTGTGGCCAGGTCAGTCAGCCATGGTTGTGGCCAGGTCAGCCAGCCATGGTTGTGGCCAGGTCAGTCAGCCATGGTTGTGGCCAGGTCAGTCAGCCATGGTTGTGGCCAGGCCAGCCATGGTTGTGGCCAGGTCAGTCAGCCATGGTTGTGGCCAGGTCAGCCAGCCATGGTTGTGGCCAGGTCAGCCATGGTTGTGACCAGGCCAGCCATGGTTGTGGCCAGGTCAGTCAGCCATGGTTGTGGCCAGGTCAGTCAGCCATGGTTGTGGCCAGGTCAGCCAGCCATGGTTGTGGCCAGGTCAGTCAGCCATGGTTGTGGCCAGGCCAGCCATGGTTGTGGCCAGGCCAGCCATGGTTGTGGCCAGGTCAGCCAGCCATGGTTGTGGCCAGGTCAGTCAGCCATGGTTGTGGCCAGGCCAGCCATGGTTGTGGCCAGGTCAGCCAGCCATGGTTGTGGCCAGGTCAGTCAGCCATGGTTGTGGCCAGGTCAGTCAGCCATGGTTGTGGCCAGGCCAGCCATGGTTGTGGCCAGGTCAGCCAGCCATGGTTGTGGCCAGGTCAGCCAGCCATGGTTGTGGCCAGGTCAGTCAGCCATGGTTGTGGCCAGGTCAGTCAGCCATGGTTGTGGCCAGGTCAGTCAGCCATGGTTGTGGCCAGGCCAGCCATGGTTGTGGCCAGGTCAGCCAGCCATGGTTGTGGCCAGGTCAGTCAGCCATGGTTGTGGCCAGGCCAGCCATGGTTGTGGCCAGGCCAGCCATGGTTGTGGCCAGGTCAGCCAGCCATGGTTGTGGCCAGGTCAGTCAGCCATGGTTGTGGCCAGGTCAGTCAGCCATGGTTGTGGCCAGGCCAGCCATGGTTGTGGCCAGGTCAGTCAGCCATGGTTGTGGCCAGGTCAGCCAGCCATGGTTGTGGCCAGGTCAGCCAGCCATGGCTGTGGCCAGGCCAGCCATGGTTGAGGCCAGGCCAGCCATGGTTGTGGCCAGACCAGCCATGGTTGTGGCCAGGCCAGCCATGGCTGGTGTTGGCCATATTGTGCAGGCTGGCGGCCGAGGCGTTAGGGGGTTACCGTTTAACTACAGTAAATGAGTTAATTATATGCGTACGGTGCTCAACTAACTGCTCGCGTGCTACTGTTACTTGACCAGGGGCCAGATTCACGCAAGCAGTTACGCCAGCACTTACGAACCTGTACATTCTTTTCTTAATCTTTGGCGGCTTTGTTTCCAATTATTAAACAGTTAATGAGCTCGGAAGCACCAGGAGGCTGTTTATAACAATAACAACAGTTGATTGGGAGGTTCTCATGCTTGTAAACTGTTTAATAAATGGAACCAAAGCCGTCAAACATTGAGGAAAGATGTACAGGTTCGTAAGTGCTTGCGTAACTGCTTTCGTAAATCTGGCCCCTGGTGTCACCCGTCCAGTTGCTGCTCTTACCTGCTGAAGTGCCTTAATAATGCTTATAACAGTATTAATAACAATGGACTATTAAAACTTCTTGAAATAACAGTAAAGACATGAGGGGTCTCGGTAGCACAGTTGGGTTCGTTCTCGACTTACAATCGTGAATTACGGGATCAAATCTTGAACGGGTTAGAAATGGTTGAGCAAATTTCCTTTAACCTGATACATCTGCTCACCTAATAGTGAATAGGTTCCCAGGAGTTATAATATAACCCAAATGATCAGTGATGCCGTGATCATGGTACTGTGTACGTTTGAGAGTGATCCTCGACGTCATGGGTTCGAATCCTGATTGGGTCATTTAGACTGCTTAGTGATATATATATATATATATATATATATATATATATATATATATATATATATATATATATATATATATATATATATATATATATATGGGAAGTTACTAATCTTAATTTGTCCCTGGAATACGACCCGCCAAATCGTTTAACAACCAGGTACCCAATCACTGCTGAGTGAACAGAGGCTACAGTTAAGGATTTGCGCCTAGTCAATCCTCCCCAGCCAGGATACGAACCGAGGCAAAATCACTGGCGAAGCGCGGGGCGAGTGTCTTACCACTGTACCACGGGAACTGTGGGAGTTAGTTAACTGCTGCAGGGGAGGGTCAGTAGTACCACGTATATATATATATACCCAGGCTGCCTGTCCCCCTGACAACTCAGCATCAGCAGTCATTGTAACACTTAAACTGACCATGTTATGGTGTTGCTTAAGTGTCTCTCTACTTCAGCAATTTACAATACTTATAACTCTCTGCATAAAGATTTGTTATCAATTATTATTCACGTGAATGAATGAATGAGTTGAAAAGTGAACGAAAATTTGTGGATTCATGTTATTACCTGCAGGTTTACTTAACGTGGCAACCTCTTGTGTCAGGAGACTTGGCAACCTCTTGTGTCAGGAGACTTGGCAACCTCTTGTGTCAGGAGACTTGGCAACCTCTTGTGTCAGGAGACTTGGCAACCTCTTGTGTTAGGAGACTTGGCAACACCTTGTGTCAGGAGACGTGGCAACCTCTTGTGTCAGAAGACGTGGCAACCTCTTGTGTCAGGAGACTTGGCAACCTCTTGTGTCAGGAGACTTGGCAACACCTTGTGTCAGGAGACTTGGCAACACCTTGTGTCAGGAGACTTGGCAACACCTTGTGTCAGGAGACTTGGCAACCTCTTGTGTCAGGAGACTTGGCACCCTCTTGTGTCAGGAGACTTGGCAACACCTTGTGTCAGGAGACGTGGCAACTCCGTGTGTCACGAGACGTCGCAACCTTTAATCTGAAGACGTGGCAACCTTGTGTCAGGAGACGTGGCAACTTTGTGTGAAAAGACCTAACAACCGTGTGTCAGATCTGGCAACCTTGTTTTAATAAATTTGGCAACCCTGTATCAATAGATTTGGCAACCCTGTATCAATAGATTTGGCAACCTTGTATCAATAGATCTGGCAACTTTGTATAATAGATCTGGCAACCTTGTATCAATAGATCTGGCACCGTTGTATCAATAGATCTGGCACCCTTGTATCAATAGATCTGGCAACCTTGGGGCAGGAGGTGCAGCACCATTGTGACTGAGACGTGGCACCACTGTCAGTGCTCAGAGTTGCTTTTACATAAAACGAAACAAAATCATTCTATGGTAAAGGAAAATCAAATCGTAATGTCTTTAAAATAACTAGCAAGTCCTAAGTGCCAGCATAGTTAGGCCAGCCTACCGATGTGTTACAGATCAGGCCGAAAGCGGTGCAAAGTGTATTCTAGAACATGCCTAAAGTGTTGCCAAGTGTATTCCAGATCAGATCAACTGTGTTGCCAAGCGTTTTCAAAAACAGGACGACAGTGTTGCCAAATGTTTACCAAATCAGGTCGACATTTCTGCCAAGCACTTTAATTACACTTGTCTAAGAGCGGAGAACTGTCTATTTTTGGAGAACAATTTAGCAAAAGATCATTAATTATATGAAATAGATTTCTCATTTAATTATAATCTAGCCAGTACGTGTGCTGTGGTTGCAAGTTGCAACGCCGCGAGTGAATATCATTTTGAACTACATTAGCGAGAAATTGTTGTATATAAAAGTTGTGGAGAGTTAATGGAAGGAGGAGGAAAGTTTGAGTAGCTCAGAGTTACCTCCCACCACCACACAACACCAGGAAGAGTGCCACCGTCACTCATCAGGGACAGGAACTCGTCCTCCTCACCTGTGCCAAGAGAGCAAATAAATAAGAAAAAGTCTAGTCAAGAGATAAACAGTAAATTAAAAAATAGAAAACCTTGATTCATATTCATAAGTGGGCAGTAAATTCTCCCAGACAACAGTGGGTTAACCTGGCCAATAGACGAGCGGGTAATTTGACAAAGTTCGAAGTGCTGAAAGTGTTTCTTCCCGTGAGGAGTGACCAATGAGGTGGCCGGAGGGACCCATACACCCCTTATCATCAAGACAATGCTGCCACAGTCTCCAAAATGCTGAAGATCCACATGCTTGAGTCTCTCCTCCCGGTCAACCGCGAGGAAGACTCAGCCAACAACAACAACCACCACCACAACTACCACCAATACAACACCTTCTACCCCCACCACCAGCGCCACAACAGCGACTCCATCAGCATCATCAGCAGCACCACCAACACCTCCCTCAGCAGCGACAACAACAACAGCATGTTAGCCTTCGCTAGAACTCTTAGTAAAAGATATAGCAGGTAAGTCCATACTGGTCTTTGTTCTACTTTGTTCATTGTTCAGTGTTCTCTTGTGTTTCAATTGGTGAACAATGATTATTGTTTCCTCCGGTGAACAGTGATTGGTTAGTGTTTCAACGGGTTAATAATCATTGGTTAGTATTGCGTTATACAGATATTGTTGTTGTTTATTTAATCTGGTGAAGCAAAAGTTTGGTGTATTGGTGTATGACCAGTATTGTCTGTATGCTTTGTGTATGGTGTGTGTGTGTGTGTGTGTGTGTGTGTGTGTGTGTGTGTGTGTGTGTGTGTGTGTGTGTGTGTGTGTGTGTGTGTGTGTGTGTGTGTGCTCTTCACCAGGCNATATATATATATATATATATATATATTGGTGAATACTGGCAGCAGGTTTTCTTTTAAACATGTCTCATTGAATATGACCGCATATTTTGTATTTACTATCTTCTGATTTAGGGCTTCTATCCCTCTAACTATTTTCTTAGCATCAGGGCTTAGCTGAAATAGGAGTTCTCCAAGACTCATTTTCGTAATTTCAAGGTGAAGAAAAGAAGGAATTACTATAGAATGTATTACACTTATTTATACAATTTGCACAACGTTTCGAACCTCCATGGTTCATTCTCAAGTGATTCACTTGAGGAATGTGGGACTCCACTGGTGACACCTCGCCAATCTGAGACCTCACCCCTCACAGTAACTCGTTGTCTTCTGTTGTTTAGGTACTTCCTGATCCAGTGGATTATCTTCTCTTTCACTCCTGCCTGCATCTTCAGCTTTTCCCAAACCTCTTGTGTGGTACTGTGTCGAAGGCTTTCTGGCAATTCAAAAATATGCAGTCTGTCCACCCTTGTCTTTCTTGCATGATTTGTGTTGCCTGGTCGTAGAATTCAATTAATTCTGTGAGGCAAGACTTGCCATCCCTGAACCCATGTTGATGTGTTACAAAGTTCTTTCGCTCCAGATGTTCCACTAACTTTTTTCGCACAATCTTGTCCATCAGTTTGCATGGTATGCAGGTTAGGGACACTGGCCTGTAGTTCAGTGCCTCCTGTCTATCCCCTTTCTTGTATATCGGGACTACGTTAGCTGCTTTCCAAATTTTTGGCAGTGTATGTGTGTGTGTGTGTGTGTGTGTGTGTGTGTGTGTGTGTGTGTGTGTGTGTGTGTGTGTGTGTGTGTGTGTGTGTGTGTGTATACATACCCAAGATAACCATTGTGGAGGTGGCGTGCCTGGCACTCTGGAGGCACTATTATTTGCCCGGGTCGATCCCCTGTGCAAGTTTGGCGATGGGCGAAGAAAAGACACGTTTGCGTGAGGGAACATTTTGGAAGCGTTTCAGATTTCTTAAGGAAATCCTATTTCTTCCATGAAAGTTGAAGAGCATCTGTATTTATATTCAAAAATATATATAATTTTTGCATTTTTGGGTAAAACGAGGATTTATATAACAAATCTAAGAGTTAGTAGGGACGAAGATTGGGATTTTGAGAGAGTTACCAAGATGCAGAGTGAACCTTGGTAACTAACATTCGAATCTTCACCTAGATGCAGATGCTTTTCAAGTTTCCTGGAAGAAAGATGAAGAGCATCTGTTTTCCGAATAGCCAAGTGAAGTTCTGGGACCAGATTCACGAAGCAGTTACTGCCAGCACTTACGAACCTGTACATCTTTTCTCAATCTTTGGCGGCTTTGTTTACAATTATTAAATAGTTAATGAGCTGCGAAGCACCAGGAGGCTGTTTATAACAATAACAACAGTTGATTGGAAAGTTGTCATGCTTGTAAACTGTTTAATAAATGTAACCAAAGCCGTCAACGATTGAGGAAAGAAGTACACGTTCGTAAGTGCTTGCGTAACTGCTTCGTGAATCTCGCTCCCCCTTGAGATCACTGGTGGGTATCCTGGCGGAGGTGTGTCCTCTCAGAGACTACACCAGACTAGGTGTTGTCTGGAACACACCGCCGCATATGGCCTCACTGGTCACCCAAGCAACTCAATGCGCCAACCTGTTTGTCCAAAATAATCCAAAAATACTGAGGTAAAGCCTAACGTAAAGCTTATTTCATAAATACAAATCAAAGTAATAGTAGTAGGCAGCCATCAGTCTCAGGAGACTATGGAGTTGCGCTCTGGTTGTCGGTCTGGAGTGGCCTCACCAGGGCGCAAAGCCAGGGTAGGTTGATTCGGGGAAGAAGCTGTTACCCAGGCAGCAGGTCTCTTGTTGAAATGAAAAACTCTTGACAAATGGAGTATCAGCAAGCTAGCCCTTAAGTTTGTTGTGGAGGAGTGTGTCTCTCTCTAAGGCAGCCCAGTTGTGTTGTGATGAACGGGTACGCTAACATTCTACACACCTGACACACCTACACTACACACCTGCACCACACACCTACACAACTCTTGCACCGTCAACACCTGCACCACACACCTACACTACTCTTGCACCGTCAACACCTGCACCACACACCTACACTACTCTTGCACCGTCAACACCTGCACCACACACCTACACTACACACCTGCACCACACACCTACACCTCTACCTTGCCGCTATCATGCTCTTGACAATTCCATTAAACCTCAACAAGATGAGCAATTGAATAACAATTACCCCCCCCTCTCTCTCTCTCTGTCTGGGTCTGTCTCTATCTGTCATTCTTCTTCATTAGGAATAACTATATATAAAATTAAGTTATAAACCATAGGAATTAGTCAGTGCACACCTGAAGCACTTTTAATGGTATCATTTATATGATTAACGGTTTCCTGAACGTCTCCAGTGACACAGTGTTGATTGGAGTGACTGTCACTCATGCAGCAGGTGCCTCCCTCTCCACGGCGTCGAAAGACTCCAATGGAAAGTCAAACGCAATGTTGTTGTCAAAAGTCAAAACGCAATGTGCTCCAATCACACAATGTTGGACCAAGAGTGGTCCAGTGGTCCCCCAAGGCTACACTATCATCTATGGTGTGCTTACACCATTAGTTTATTATTATTATTATTATTATTATTATTATTATTATTATTATTATATAATTAATTCATAATTATTACTCTTCCTTTTGCTGGGTCACGAAGGAAGCTGGCCTCGGGTGAAAGAGGGCTGTGACGATCTCTGTCTTGGAACCCGTTGGTGCGGGACCAGGTCGTCCACCTCCTGGGGCTCGGGCGGCCCCCAGGCTCTGCTTCAGGAGGCTGGGGTCGTTCTTGCCCTTGTTGGGGTGGTTCTTCTCCGGCCTCGACCACGGCGGTCTCCGGGTTTGGAGTCCCTGTGTTTTCTTTTACCAACTTCGAGGTCAACTCCGAAGCTGGAACCCCCTAGGGGCAGTTTGTTTTTCCCTTCAACCTCGTTCTGACTGTTCCTGTGACGGCGCTGGAACCAATCGTATTGGCGTTTGACTTTTCATTGGAGTCTTTCGACGCCGTGGAGAGGGAGGGACCTGCTGCATGGGTGACAGCTTCTTCCTGTCACCCATGCAGCAGGTCCCTCCCTCTTCCCCCGTATCAACCTACCCTGGCTTTGCGCCCTGGAGGGGCCACTCCAGACCGACAACCACAGCCCAACTCCATAGTCTCCTGAGACTGATGGATGCCTACTACTATTCTGGTTACTGCTAGTTCATACGCAGTTATATTCTCCTTCCATGTAATAATCTGTGGGGTTTTCGTTACATGAAATCTAATTAAACAAGTGAAATTACATTTATATATAATTTGTAGTTTCCTAATGTTTTTTTTCACACTGAGTTTCCGAGTTTTTATTTTTTGTTCAAAGGAACCATCTATGTTAATTTACATATAATTATAATTTACATAGGTAATTATCTGAAAAACAGTGTAAACTTTCCTACTTTGACCATTGTGTTTATACAGTAATATGGAATGCAGACGAGGAGTCACAATAACCTGGCTGAAATATGTTGACCAAACCACACACTAGAAAGTGAAGGGACGACGACGTCCTGGACCATTCTCAAATAGATGGTCTGGTCTTGACTGCACACACCGGCTCCTACCTTATCATCATGCCGATAAATTTATTTTTTTCTTTACTAATTAATACCAGTTTTCCTATTTATGTCAGTATTAGAGTGACATTTCTGCCAGCATTAGTGTGACATTCATGTGTCAGTTTTGCGTTTTTTTGAGGTAAGATGAGCATCAGTTTGCCTGTTCTGTGTTGTGTTCCCTCCAGAGACTTATTCTTCTGCCTGTTTAAGCCGGCGTGAGCTGCTTGGAGGAGCAGTGGCAGCTTAAGATGGCTTGCGAAATCTGTTTGTTATTATGGCGTCAGCTGGAAGCCTTTTGATAAAGGTTGGCGTGGGTAATGAAATACTGGAGATAATAAATATGATAATGTTGGTGATGGAAGAGAGCTGCGTGGGAGGAAGGGAGAGAGGGAGAGGAGATAATAGGGTGGGAACGAGAGAGGAAGATGAGAACGGCATCGGAGAAAGAACCTCCTAAAAAAAAAAAAACAAAGTTTTCGCTTACAGAAATACTGCTTTCCCGTCCAAAACCTCCTCTCTTAAGACTACGCCACAGTAAAAAACACCCCATTAAGACTCTGTCCCATATAGTAAAACTGATCTATATATAAGACTGTGCTGATATACTATAACTCTCCCCATATACTTAAGACTCATAACTCCCCATATGAACCTAACCCATAACATTGAGACCAACATCCCACCATATATATGGTGTAATTCCCAGAATGATATATACTCCAAACAGAAAGAATTATCTGCTTATAGACTCCTACGGTTTATTTTGACTATTCCTAGTTCGTTATAAAGAGGCTGATTTCTACTTAAAGAACTGAA
>WNGS01008912.1:14399-24399 GCA_020271785.1 Procambarus virginalis
CCAGGAATACAGATTAAGCAACACTAATATACTAACTTGTCTCTCTCTCTTTTGTTTCAACTAACTCAGAGTTTTGTAACAATTGTGGTTACTGGCTGAGGGAGGGTGCTGGGGCCCCTCGCCTCCACTGTGGCAATGATGGGTACGCCATGGGGCATGATGGGGTACCCACACCACCAGTGACACAAGGCTGGGACATGATGGGGTACCCACACCACCACTGACACAACCCTGGGGCATGATGGGGTACCCACACCACCACTGACACAACCCTGGGGCATGATGGGGTACCCACACCACCACTGACACAAGGCTGGGGCATGATGGAGTACCCACACCACCACTGACACAACCCTGGGGCATGATGGGGTACCCACACCACCACTGACACAACCCTGGGGCATGATGGAGTACCCACACCACCACTGACACAACCCTGGGGCATGATGGAGTACCCACACCACCACTGACACAACCCTGGGGCATGATGGAGTACCCACACCACCACTGACACAACCCTGGGGCATGATGGAGTACCCACACCACCACTGACACAACCCTGGGGCATGATGGGGTACCCACACCACCACTGACACAACCCTGGGGCATGATGGAGTACCCACACCACCACTGACACAACCCTGGGGCATGATGGGGTACCCACACCACCACTGACACAACCCTGGGGCATGATGGAGTACCCACACCACCACTGACACAACCCTGGGGCATGATGGGGTACCCACACCACCACTGACACAACCCTGGGGCATGATGGGGTACCCACACCACCACTGACACAACCCTGGGGCATGATGGAGTACCCACACCACCACCTGCCACAACCCTGGGGCATGATGGGGTACCCACACCACCACCTGCCACACGTCTCGCCTCCGTTGCTGTGATCGCCGCTGAGAGCTCACATGTGACATTATAAAACACACTCTCGAGTTTCCACTCGGGTTCCCTAGTTCAAGCAGGAGAACCTAACAAGCGTTTGAAACGGAATTACCTTCAGACAGCTTCGCCCACAACTGGTGCCGTGTGTCCTTACCTAGTTGTGCTTTGCGGGGGTTGAGTTCTGGCTCTTTGGTCCCGCCTGTGAACTGTCAATCAACTGGTGTACAGATTCCTGAGCCTTCTGGGCTCTATCATATCTACATTTGAAACTGTGTATGGAGTCAGCCTCCACCACATCACTGCCTAATGCATTCCATTTGTTAACTACTCTGACACTGAAAAAAGTTCTTTCTAACGTCCCTGTGGCCCATTTGGGTACTCAGTCTCCACCTGTGTCCCCTTGATCGCGTACTACCCGTGTGTGTACTCGCCTATTTGTGCCTGCAGGATCGAGTGTTGGCTCTTGGATCCCGCCTCTCTAGCCTTCGGTTGTTTAAAGTAATGACTCCTGTCCTTCTTCTCTATCATACCTAGTTTTAATGCTGTGAATAGAGTTTGCTTCCACAACCTGTTCCTTAAGTTCATTCCATTTCCTCACTACTCTCACGTTAAAAGAAAACTTTCTAACATCTCTGAGACTCAACTGAGTTTCCAGCTTCCACCCATGTTCCCTTGTTCTGTTGGTATTACGTGTGAACATTTCGTCTATTTCCACTCTGTCAATCTTCGTAAGTATTTTGTATGCTGCTATCATATCTCCCCCGCTCCCTCCTTTTATCTACCATCGTCAGGTTCAGTTCCTTCCGTCGCTCGGCATTACCCATCCCATGCAACTCCGGGACTAGCCTCGTCGCAAATTTTTTAACCTTTTTCAGTTTCCTAAAGTGTTTCTTTAGGTGCTCCATGTTGGGGCTGTATACTCTAAGGTCTAACGTAGGCAGTTTAAAGCGCTCTGAATGCCTCCTAACTTAGATTTCTGAATGACGTTCTAACTGTTGTGAGTGTATAGTACATTTCTGTCATTATCCTATTTATATGTGCCTCAGGAGTTAGATTAGGTGTTACGTCCACTCCCAGGTCTCTTTCTCGAATCGTCACAGGAAGGTAGTTTCCCTTCATTGTGTACTGTCCCTTTGGTCTCCTGTCACCTAGTTCCATCTCCATAACTTTACACTTGCTCGTGTCGAACTCCAGTTGCCATTTCTATGACCATCTCTGCAGCTTGATCAAGTCCTCTTGGAGTCTTTTACAATACTCCTCTGTCAAAACTCGTCTCATTAAGTGTGCGTGCGTGTGTGTGTGTGTGTGTGTGTGTGTGTGTACTCACGTATTTGTGCTTGTGGGGGTTGAGCTCTGGCTCTTTGGTCCCGCCTCTCGACCGTCAATCAACAGGTGTACAGATTCCTGAGTCTATTGGGCTCTATCATATCTACACTTGAAACTGTGTATGGAGTCAGCCTCTACCACATCACTGCCTAATGCATTCCATTTGTCAACCACTCTGACACTAAAAAAAGTCTTTCTAATATCTCTGTGGCTCACTTGAGCACTCAGTTTCCACCTGTGTCCCCTACTGCGTGTGCCCCTTGTGTTAAATAGCCTGCCTTTATCTACCCTATCAATTCCCTTGAAAATCTTGAATGTGGTGATCATGTCCCCCCTAACTCTTCTGTCTTCCAGCGAAGTGAGGTTTAATTCCCGTAGTCTCTCCTCGTAGCTCATACCTCTCAGCTCGAGTACTAGTTTGGTGGCAAACCTTTGAACCTTTTCCAGTTTAGTCTTATCCTTGACTAGATATGGACTCCATGCTGGGGCTGCATACTCCAGGATTGGTCTGACATATGTGGTATACAAAGTTCTGAATGATTCTTTACACAAGTTTCTGAATGCCGTTCGTATGTTGGCCAGCCTGGCATATGCCGCTGATGTTATCCTCTTGATATGGGCTGCAGGAGACAGGTCTGGCGTGATATCAACTCCCAAGTCTTTTTCTTTCTCTGACTCTTGAAGGATTTCCTCTCCCAGATGATACCTTGTATTTGGCCTCCTGCTCCCTACACCTATCTTCATTACATTACATTTGGTTGGGTTAAACTCTAACAACCATTTGTTCGACCATTCCTTCAGTTTGTCCAGGTCTTCTTGAAGCCTCAAACAGTCCTCTTCTGTCTTAATCCTTTTCATAATTTTGGCATCGTCCGCAAACATTGAGAGAAATGAATCGATACCCTCCGGGAGATCATTTACATATATCAGAAACAAGATAGGACCGAGTACAGAACCCTGTGGGACTTCACTGGTGACTTCACACCAATCGGAGGTCTCACCCCCTCACCGTAACTCTCTGCTTCCTATTGCTTAGGTACTCCCTTATCCACTGGAGCACCTTACCAGCTGCACCTGCCTGTCTCTCCAGTTTATGTACCAACCTCTTATGCCGTACTGTGTCAAAGGCTTTCCGACAATACAAGAAAATGCAGTCCGCCCAGCCCTCTCTTTCTTGCTTAATCTTTGTCACCTGGTTGTAGAATTCTATTAAGCCAGTCAGGCAAGATTTACCCTCCCTGAACCCATGTTGGCGATTTGTCACGAAGTCTCTTCTCTCCTGATGTGCTACCAGGTTTTTTCTCACGATCTTCTCCATCACCTTGCATGGTATACAAGTCAAGGACACTGGCCTGTAGTTCAGTGCCTCTTGCCTGTCGCCCTTTTTGTATATTGGGATCACATTGGGTGGTATATTGTGTGTGTGTATGTGGTGTATGTGTGTGTGTGTATGTGGTGTATATGTGTGTGTGTATGTGGTGTATGTGTGTGTGTGTGTGTGTGTGTATGTATGTGCGTGCGTATGTGTGTAACCTCGCGCACACACACACACACACACACACACACACACACACACACACACACACACACACACACACACACACACACACACATATGAGTCGCGTCAAGCTAGACCCTCACACATGTGTGTAACACAACACTTCCACACCTCCCTCCACAACCCCATCCAACACTCCCTCCACTCCACTCTCCAAAATGCACTTGAGTGCACTGCACACACTACGCGTGAGTGCGTTGAGTGCCCATCGCCTCAGGTACTCGATCTGACGAGGAAGAAGTGAGAGTTCTCCTCTAATTTTCACTCGAGAGATTCTCACTAACTTTCCTTGTTGCTATATGCGAATTTACTGTATTGTGTTGCGCCGCTTAAGCGAGTGATAACGTGCAGGCTGGATGACACAAGTGTGGTGGTGCAGGCTGGATGACACGAGTGTGGTGGTGCAGGCTGGATGACACCAGTGTGGAGGTGCAGGCTGGATGACACGAGTGTGGAGGTGCAGGCTGGATGACACGAGTGTGGAGGTGCAGGCTGGATGACACGAGTGTGGTGGTGTAGGATGGATGACACGAGTGTGGAGGTGCAGGCTGGATGACACCAGTGTGGAGGTGCAGGCTGGATGACACGAGTGTGGAGGTGCAGGCTGGATGACACCAGTGTGGAGGTGCAGGCTGGATGACACGAGTGTGGTGGTGCAGGCTGGATGACACGAGTGTGGAGGTGCAGGCTGGATGACACGAGTGTGGTGGTGTAGGCTGGATGACACCAGTGTGGAGGTGCAGGCTGGATGACACGAGTGTGGTGGTGCAGGCTGGATGACACGAGTGTGGAGGTGCAGGCTGGATGACACGAGTGTGGTGGTGCAGGCTGGATGACACCAGTGTGGAGGTGCAGGCTGGATGACACGAGTGTGGAGGTGCAGGCTGGATGACACGAGTGTGGAGGTGCAGGCTGGATGACACGAGTGTGGAGGTGCAGGCTGGATGACACGAGTGTGGTGGTGCAGGCTGGATGACACGAGTGTGGTGGTGCAGGCTGGATGACACGAGTGTGGAGGTGCAGGCTGGATGACACGAGTGTGGAGGTGCAGGCTGGATGACACCAGTGTGGAGGTGCAGGCTGGATGACACGAGTGTGGAGGTGCAGGCTGGGTGACACGAGTGTGGAGGTGCAGGCTGGATGACACAAGTGTGGTGGTGCAGGCTGGATGACACAAGAGTAGAGGCGTACCTAACATTATCTCATCATTCACGGTGATATGCAACACTTGTGATGCAACGCAACGTCTCCACAACTCGTCTTGCAATATTGCAAAACACTGAACGTGAGAAAACTTGAGTCTTCAGTGTACTACGACCCGAAGCATGATTAGGTTCGTTTGTTAATCCTTACAATTGAGATTCATTCCCTTGAAGGAAATATTTAGTGAAGCCAGACCACGCCCAACAGCTTTCTTGATCTGTGTTACTCCTGTTTGTGGGAGATGTGGAAGAGTTTGATGGAACGGGGGATCCTTCATTTACTCTTTTATCCTCACTATCTCCCCTCCGTTCCCTGCCCACTCCCCCTTCCCATTTTCATCCATTCTTTTCCATCCCATCCCTTTTCTCCCTTCCCGTCTCTCTGTTTACCTCCCATCTCTCCTTTCCCTCTCTCCATTTCCATCCTACCCCTCCGTTCCCGTCCCATTCGACGCCGGCGTCTACCTTAGGAAAGAAAAATATCAGGAAGTGGGGGAAGCTCTGGCGCCGGAAAGCTGCTTCTCTCTTGTATAGATCCGCCTGTTCCTGCTCCCCTCCTGCTGCTGCTCCGGTACTGCTGCACCAGTACCGCTGCACCAGTACCGCTGCACCAGCACCGCTTCACCAGTACCGCTGCACCAGTACCGCTGCACCAGTACCGCTGCACCAGTACCGCTGCACCAGTACCGCTGCACCAGTACCTCTGCACCAGTACCGCTGCACCAGCACCGCTGCACCAGCACCGCTGCACCAGTACCGCTGCACCAGTACCGCTGCACCAGTACCGCTGCACCAGTACCGCTGCACCAGTACCGCTGCACCAGTACCGCTGCACCAGTACCGCTTGAGGGAGAGAGACCACCACCACAATGGACACAATAAAGTGTTCCCTTACAACAGGCGCCGATAAAATGCCACAATGTACCATATTGAGGCGCGCGGGGGACCTCATACACGGAGACACAAGGACGAAACCCCCCTCCCGAATGAGAGAATTCCCGCCCTTATTTACGGGCGAACCATCCGCGGCCGCTCGACGCCAGTATGGAACACGACCGTGTAGTTCATGAATGAATTACGTTATGTAAAGCACGATAATACAACTATCAACACACGAGAATGTATGAATAATACATCAACTCGTTCAGGTTTGTAATCGTGAATCACGAGTCTACTGACGAGAATGGTTCGTTAAGGATAGATAACGACGTGGTTCTGTCGTTTAAGGTCAGCTGGCTGCCACAGTTTGTATCTGCTGGTCAGGTTATTATGTCACACGCGACCCAAATACAGACCAGCACTTCAGGATTATTAATCTTTACCAATCTCCGTGGTGTTGTGGTAAGACACTCGCCTGGCTTTCCGCGAGCGCTTTGATGGGTTCGTATCCTGGCCGGGGAGGATTTACTGGGCGCAAATCCTTAACTGTAGCCTCTGTTTAACTCAACAGTAAAATGGGTACTTGGTTGTTAAAACGATTCCTCGCGGGGGTCGTATTCCAGGGAATATAGGATTAAAGACTTGTCGAGAAGAAGTAGTGGAAGCCACCTCCTCCCACAGCTTCAGGGAACATGTAGCGTGTAGATTGGTAGAAACAGGTAAATAAATGTAAATGCACTAGGCACAAATAGCTATGAATCGTGGGCCCCAGAACTAGGTGCTACTAGTTGTTTGGCTAATTAGTCACTATAAGGTGAGTCGTGATTGGTCAGCTCCTGGATGGGTCTTCCTTCTCGCCACAGCTTTCCTTCAGCTTCTGTACCCTTGTCTCATTATCCAGTCATTTCCCTTCCCTCTCTTCCCTTCCTCTCTAACCCCCCCTCTCCTACCCCTCCCTCCCTCCCTCCTTCCTCCTTCAGTCACCAGTCCTTCCTTCCATCAACAGCCATGCCTCACCCCCTCCCTACATGCTTTCCCTTCCCATACATACCTTCCCTCCCTCTAACCTGCCGTCCCTTCTCTTCTGCCGCCCCCCCCCCCTTTCCCTTCCCGGCGTCTTACACAGTGTTAATGTCTTCGCCGGTCTAAGCTGAGGCTCAGTTACCCCTTTTGTCTGTCTGNCCCCAGATATACAGCAGCATTTAAGACATACCAACATTAACAGAAACTTTAATGTTGAAATAGCACGCTCCTCGCCAGATTTAACAGATCAGTTTGCTATAACCCCCTTTGAATTAACATCAGCATTAGGAAAACCTAAGCAAACTGCCCCTGGTGAGGATGGTATAACTTATAACATTTTGAGCTTACTGAATGATGTCCCTAGCCACCCTCTGCTTGACCTCTATCAAATGAGTCTCTCACAAGGTATCTTGCCAAAGAAATGGACACAAAGTCTTATAATACCAATTCCTAAACCTAACTCTCAAAATTCAGACCCATTTCCCTTACATCTTGCATGTGTAAAGTCTTGGAGAGAATTGTTCTCAATCGTGTCATGTTTCAGGTCAAAGAAAAACTGGCCCCAAACTTATATGGGTTCATGCCCAAGTGTAGCACACAAACATGCTTTGCTGAATATTTTGTAAACTCCCAGGATGGGACACAGGCAGCCTTTATTGACCTAAAGTCAGCTTTTGATGTAGCGAATGGCGAAATAATATTAGAGCAACTTGCTGAATTTGGAATCAAAGGTAATCTTCTGAGTTGGATAAAGAGCTACCTATCCAACAGGCGTGCTAGTGTCCTATTTAAAGGAGTCAAAAGTACAAGGACAGATGCATTCGAACTAGGCACACCTCAAGGTGGTGTCCTAAGCCCTATGCTCTTCAATATACTTATGCACAAACTTATCCATGACATACCTGTACAACCTACGGAAACTGTTATATGTTATGCTGATGATATTTGTATTATGACACACAGTAAACCAAGACTACAAGTGTTACTTGACGCATTCTCCAAGAAAGTAGTAGAATGTGGCCTCATAATATCTGTTGATAAAACAAGGGTTCTCATTCCCCATTCTCTTCATGTTAATTATACTATTAATGGAGTGCCCGTGGAGACTTGCAAGTCTTATAAATATCTTGGAGTCGAGGTTAATGATGCAAATCTCGTCAGCAACCTGCGCAAAAAACTAGTTGAGCGTCTTAAACCTCTCAGAACTCTTGTTGGCAAAGGATTTGGCATTAACATAAAATATGCCGTAGTTTTTATATTGCCTTTGTACGATCTGTTGTTGATTATTATGCCTTGCATCTTCTTAATTTTTCACCTAAACAATTACAAGGCCTAGATGTAGTACAGAATGATGCCATGCGCATCATCCTGGGTTGTCCTAGAACTGTCAGAATTGTTAACATGAGAAAGGAACTAAACTTACCTTCCATTTACGAAAGAATAGTTCTACTTAGTACTATGTTTTGCGCCAAAACTTTGAAGAATAATGGTCCCCCCAGCTCTATTCAAATTAAATTGAGATCCATTCTAAACAATTCTGACTGTTCCCTCAATCCACCGCAAAAAGCTCCCTACAGTGCGTGGCTCAGATGTTGTGCCTATAATCTTCGGAAACTGAACGTGTCTCTTAACCCTGATAAAACTGTTCACTATATTCCCCTTGGAAAGATGTGGAGGTCTCTCTGCATTATACCCCCATCAGTGTTAAACAAATGTATAACACTGACATTTTGAGATGTATAACATTAGAAGCTATTGACAGTCATCTTCACATTCTCAAACCGACGGAATCCTATGCCTTTACTGATGGCTCTGTGCAGTTAGGCACTGGTAGAACAGGTTGTGCATGTGCAGTGTATAAAGGGAATGAAATGATCATGTCTACTACACAGAGACTGAACAACTGGGCTAGCACGACGCAGACCGAGCTAGTGGGCATTTATCTAGCCACTGAATACCTTAAGCTCAATGGTGGTGGAGTTATTTTCTGTGACTCTAAAAGTGCTCTGCAGTCCTTAAATAACCCATCGCAATGTATATCGGACGTAGCTTGTAATATTAAATGGAATGTAATCTTTGCCAATGATAATAACTCTTGTATAAAATTTGTGTGGATCCCATCCCATGTTGGAGTTGGAAAACATGACTTCGTAGATCGATTGGCCAATGAGGCTTGCAGGAAAGAAAACATTGATTATGACTTTGGACTATCTAATGCAGTTATTAGAAACATACAAATTAAAGAAATTAATTCAGATTTAGAAGAACTAAGAAATGCCCAGAGACCTGAAAGCTGCAGTATTAAAAGTTATGACAAGTTTTGTAATAATAGGTATTTGTATGGTCGGCATAGTAGCCGAACCAGGCAATGTGATGTAGTCATTGCGCGAATTCGCCTTGGCTATAGACACATCTGGCAGGTTAGTGAGGCTGAGCCACTACCAGAATACTCAGATTGTAAACTCTGTGATAAACCTTTAATGCACTCACTAGAACACTACATTGATGAATGTGAAACCGTAAAGGACTTTAGACCTCCTGGCCTCTTGTACCACCAACTGTGTAACTATTTTATTGACTCAGGTGTTCTGGACGACGTCCTAACAATTTACCCAAAATTTGCTTGTCCATTTTAAAGAATGAAGAACAATTTTTATGTATATTACCTCTAAGCTGCATCACCTATGAACCCATCCCTGCCCTTGTGTGGCAGTGCACAGTAGAAACTTGTTTTCACATATCCATATATTAAAACATTGATTGTAACCATGATATATATGTGCTTCAGCCTACAGTTTAGACCTATTGTCTTATGTATGACCCTCTGTCCTGCGTGACAGTGACTACTAGCATTATCCTCACTTTAATCAGACTATCAAAATCCTCAGATTAGGCAAAATTGTACAGTAATTATTTTGTCAATAAAGATGTTAATAATAATAATAATTGTTTCTGTGAGAGTGTCATGTTGTGAGAGTGTTCTCATTGCTGTTGGTGTCCTCATAATATTGTCTCTGTGAGGGTGTCCGGCTGTGAGGGTGTCTGGCTGTGAGGGTGTCCGGCTGTGAGGGTGTCCGGCTGTGAGGGTGTCCGGCTGTGAGGGTGTCCG
>WNGS01008913.1:0-20444 GCA_020271785.1 Procambarus virginalis
GAAGTGCAAACTAACATTAATAACGGTAGTAGGCCCAAGAGAAACAACAAGCGAGAAGGGCTATTCAATAAATTCATTTTAATAATAAGAGGATAGACTGGGAGAAAATAAACAGGGAACTTACAAACATTCAATGGGAAAATGTTCTAAGAAATAAAAATCCTACACAGGAATAGAAAAACTGACTTCTGAAGCATATGAAGTCTGTCTGAAACATGTTCCTTTGAGAAAGCCAGAAAGAGGTCCAATGTAGAAAGAGAACGCAGACGACATTACAAAAGGAGGAAGAAATTACGGAAATGCTTAAGCAGACACGACTCTCCATACAAAGAAGAAATAATTTAAACAGGGAGATTGAAGAATCGAACAGAGACTGAAGCATTCCTATCAGACTGAAGAAAGGCAACTAGAACAGAAAGCAATTCAAGAAATAAGAAAAACCAAATATTTCTTCACATATGCTAAATCAAAAGCAAACCCACTGCCAGTATTGGACCTATTCGTATTAGTGAAGGTTCATACACTGAGGATGACAAAGAAATTAGTGAAATCCTAAAAAAGCAGTATGAGGACATGTTTAGCACTCCGATACTCAGCATGAAAGTGGAAGATTCGGACAATTTCTTTATGAATGATACTCAAACACCTGTAAATATAACTGATATCAACACGAGCGTGGCAGATTTTGAAAGAGAAATTGACAATATGCCCATGCACTCAGCCCCGGGTCCAGACTCATGGAATTCAATATTTATAAAGAAATGCAAAGTGCCAGTAGCACAGGCACTCAGTATAGTGTGGAGGAAGAGCTTGGACACAGGGGAGATACCAGATGCGCTTAAAGCAGCAGACATTGCCCCTCTACACAAGGGTGGTAGCAAAGCATTGGCAAAGATTATAGACCAGTTGCACTAACGTCCCACATAATAAAAGTATTTGAGAGAGTGATCAGGAGTCAGGTCACTAGATTCATGGAAACCAATGACCTCCACAATCCAGGCCAACATGGATTTAGAGCAGGAAGATCATGCCTCTCACAGCTACTTGACCACTATGACAAAATCACTGAGGCATTAGAGGAAAAAAACATGCAGATGTCGTATACACAGATTTTGCAAAGGCATTCGACAAATGTGACCATGGAGATGATTGCACACAAATGAGGTCAATGGGTATAACTGGTAAAGTAGGACGCTGGATACTCAATTTCCTGTCGAACAGAACACAAAGAGTAACAGTCAATCAAGTAAAATCGAGTCCGAGCGCAGTTAAAAGCTCTGTACCTCAAGGTACAGTCCTTGCACCACTGCTGTTCCTTATTCTCATATCAGATATAGACAAAACAAGTCACAGCTTCGTGTCATCCTTTGCAGATGATACAAAAATCAGCATGAAAATTACCTCTGCTGAAGACATTGATAAACTACAAACAGATATTAACAAAGTTTTCGATTGGGCAGCAGAAAATAACATGATGTTTAACGGTGATAAATTCCAGGTACTCAGATACGGCAAAAATGAGGATCTTAAACATAATACAGGGTACAAAACACAATCGAATCTGCCCATAGTAGGAAAACAGCATGTCAAGGATTTGGGAATAATGATGTCCGACGACCTAACGTTTAGGGAGCATAACCAAGCAAGTATTGCGTCAGCCAGAAAAATGATAGGATGGATTACGAGAACCTTCAAGTCCAGAGATCCCATCACAATGGTTGTACTCTTCAAATCACTTGTGTTGTCCCGTCTTGAGTACTGCTCAGTGCTCACTTCCCCTTCAGAGCAGGAGAGATTGCTGAAATTGAGGGAATACGGAGAACATATACGGCACGCATAGACAAGATAAAGCACCTAAATTATTGGGATCTTCTCAAAGCTCTCCAAATGTACTCACTAGAAAGGAGACGAGAGAGATACCAAATTATTTACACATGGAAAATACTGGAGGGACAGGTCCCAAATCTGCACAGTAAAATAACAATGTACAGTACTGGAGTGAACGACATGGAAGAAAATGCAAAATAGAACCAGTGAAGAGCAGAGGTGCCATAGGCACAGTCAGAGAACACTGTATGAACATCAGAGGTCCACGATTGTTCAACGTCCTACCAGCGAGCATCAGAAATATTACAGGAACAACTGTGGACATCTTCAAGAGGAAACTAGATTGTTTCCTTCAAGCAGTGCCGGACCAACCGGGCTGTGGTGGGTATGTGGGCCTGTGGGCCGCTCCAAGTAACAGCCTGGTGGACCAAACTCTCACAAGTCAAGTCTGGCCTCGGGCCGGGTTTGGGGGGTAGAAGAACTCCCAGAACCCCATCAACCAGGTATCAACTAGGTATCAACCAGGTATCAATCAATTCAAAGCAAAGCTGAATATTCTGAGGCTGAGCCAATGAGTAATGAGGCACTACCCTGGGGGACTCCGCCTTTCAAGAATCGAACCAATGACTACAGAATCAAGCTCTAGGTCAATTTTCTGCCTGGCTCTGCCTACCTAGGCCTCCCTGAAAGTTGTTTTATTCCCGTAAGACTTCTGAAACGTTCCCATGCTACATCCAGGACCGGCCAGTAGGAATGGCCCCTCAGCCACCCAACGGAAATTTGAGGCGCAAAGTTCATGACACTGACTGTGAATGGTTAGTGGCGAAGGCAGGAGGAGAGGGGAACGATTGGAAAAGACTGGGAGACAACCGATTGGAGGGATTAGAGAAAGTAGGATTGGGGAACAGGAGAAGACAAGTTACTTGACCACCTGCCTAAGGGGTAATTTGACTCGAGTAGTATATGGCAGGAATGGCCAACAAGGGGAGGAGGAAGAGTGACCAGAGGGTCGGACTGACAACTGGGGAAGAGAAGGAGAAGGAATGAGGCAATGGGGGAGGGGGCGAGGAACGGGAAGGGGAAGGGGAAGGAACTATGGACTGAGCACAAGGTCATTACAATCTGTTGGTCTTTTGCTGCCCAGCGATTGACCGCCTCGAGTGTTTTGGGGGTTTCCACCCTTGTCTACCTTGGCTTGGGGTAAGTGGTAGTACTCCTCACTAATAGGGGTGCGGAGTACTGCGAAGCTAGTTTTTCACCTATAACAGCGGCTGGCTCTGTTCCCTCTGGGTACACTGTCCTCTTGCAAGGTTTTTTCTTTTTGTTCTTGCCTGTGGGAGGGCGGTTCTTCCTTGGTGTCCCTCCCCCTGTTATATTAGGGTTAACTTTGTTTGGTGGTACTCTTTGCTTCGTCCTCGTGAGTAGACACGTCCCGGGGTTTCAGCATTAGCCGTGTTGTTTGGTAGCTTGGGCGCCGGTTAGCAGTACCCTTCCTGGGTTTTCCCTTAGCAGAGACAGTCTCGGGGCCCTGGGAAACCCCGCGTGGGCACTCGGGTCCTATGGATGCGACCCCCGAGTCCCTCTCGCCTTGTGCGAGTTTGAGGGTTGACCTGTCCCTCTTGTCTCAGGGCGCCGCTCGTTTTTGTCTCCGTCATGCTGCCTGTTGGGGTCCTGTGAGCATTGTTGCTTGTTTGTGACTCAATTCACCCAATCTACTAATGCCATTATTTGGGTGCAGGCAGCTTGTGCATTGCAGGCTAGGGTTAGGTTGCTGCAACGTGCTTGGTTGGTTGCTTCCCCGGATGCCTCGAGGCTGCCCTGCTTTGTTTATAGGGACCCAGACTTGGGGGTGTTGGTTGCATCGGCCTTGGTTCAGTCCGCGCCCCCCTCATTCTTCCCCCTGCTGTTGTTCATTCTGTTTCCCCCATCCTGCTTTCGACTCCTAAGCGGCTGAGGGGTCGGGGGTAGGGTTTAGAGTTTTCTGAGACTCGGGCGGGTTTGAGGGTTGCCCCTTCCAGGGTAGTGACGGAGGCATTCGAGTCTGTTCCTCCAGCCGTAGCTCAGGGGTCTGACCAGTGGGCCTCTCTTCCTGCTATTTCGGTCGCCCCAGCTTTTTCTTGTGAGGTCGGGGCTTTGGAGGACAACTCGCCCCCGGGCCTGACGTGGAGGTTCCCGGGGTTAGGGAGGAGCTGACGTGTGGGCTTTGGGACCCATTGGACTCTGCCTGGGTTTTTCGACCCTCAGAGCGGGGCTTCCTGTTACAAGGAGTGGGGTTTTCCTTTCCACCCTCTGTGTACGAGTTGGATTTGGGTTCGGCTCCTCCTCGGGTTTGGTTCCATGTCCCTGCGAGTCCTTTGGTTGTCCTTCTGGAGGTTTTCCAGCTTCCCGCATCTCGCCTACTAAGGTGCGGGCGGCCATTGCGGCTTACCTCCCGCACAACCCAGAGTATGGCTCTATAATGGATCTGTCTTCCTTCAGGTTTGGATCTTCATCTCCATACTGGATTCATTATGAGGGTTCCGGAGTCGTCCTGGATTGCGGATTGCCCGTTATTCTCGTCGGATGCTTGGAACGCCTTCTGTCATACCCGCACGCTTGAGTGGCGCGAGGCGTTGACTGTGGTCCAAGTTTACCTGGGGGACGACTTTGAGCACCTTAATGAGTATCTTTTAGCTACTGCCCTTCTGCGAGATGTTGGCACGATTTAGCTTAATGTGCAGGTTCCTTCCCTGTCAGCTGCACTTGAGGCTGAGGACTTGTGCGTGTGTGGCTTGTTGGCTTCGGTCCTGCATTTCTTTTCCTTCCTGGAGCTGTCTTCGGATTGGTTTGCGGAGGATGTTGAGGCGCTTGGGACCATTCCTGGGTATGGCGCCTTGGTCTCAGCTGCCCGTGCATTGTCTTCGCTTTTGAAGCTATTTGCGCTGATCCTGCGGGATGCGCTGTCGCGTTTTTTTCTGTGCGTCTCATGTGTTGACAGGTGGAGCTTGCTTCCTCCTTGGAATCCGCTTGGGCTCTGGCTCTTAGGTTGTCTTTGCGCTTTTGTCCCTTGCTGTTTGCGGATTCTGCCGTTGAGTGGTAATTGCAGGCAGCTTCCTGCAGCTGTTGTCTAATGTCCGACTTGCTGGTTCTCCAAGGGTCCCTTGGGGATTCTTCCTGGAGGGGTCATGCCAGGGCTCGGGGTTCCGCTTGTTGGGGTAGGCCACAGGTGCCAGGTTCGGAGCCGGCGCTGCCTTCGGAACCATCTGCATCTGGTCGGCGCGGTGTTCGCTCTGTGCGCAGATCGGTTTTCTCATAAAGGGTGTCAGCCCTTTTGCAGTTCGCCCCATTGACCTGGTGATGTGGGGGAGGCTTGCTCCGTTCGCTCATGCCTGGTCTCACGATTTGTGTTTTTTTTCGAGTCGTTTCCTGCACCTTTCTGTGGTGTTGGGTGGCTCCTCCTCCTTCGGGGGGGTTTGGGCTGGCAGGTTTCTTCTACTGCGCTCTGTCGGGTTCTCTCGGAGTAATTACCTAAGTGTAGTTACAGGATGAGAGCTATGCTCGTGGTGTCCCGTCTACCCAGCACTCTTTGTCATATAACGCTTTGAAGCTACTGACAGTTTTGGCCTCCACCACCTTCTCACCTAACTTGTTCCAACCATCTACTACTCTGTTTACAAAAGAGAATTTTCTTATATTTCTCCGGCAGCTTTGTTTTGTTAGTTTAAATCTATGATCTCTTGTTCTTGAAGTTCCGGATCTCAGGAATTCTTCCCTATCAATTTTATCGATTCCTATTACTATTTTGTATGTAGTGATCATATCGCCTCTGTTTCTTCTATCTTCTAGTCTTTGCACATTTAATGCCTTTAACCTCTCATCGTAGCTCTTGTCCTTCATTTTTGGGAGCCACTTGGTGACATGTCTTTGCACCTTTTCCAGTTTGTTTATGTGCTTCTTAAAATAAGGGCACCATACAACCGCTGCATATTCCAGCTTTGGTCTAACAAAAGTCGTGAACATTTTTTTTAGTATTTCGCCATCCATATATTTAAAAGCAATTCTGACGTAAGAAAGTGTAGCATAGGCATCCCCCCATCGCTGAATATAATATTTTCTGTTGCTGTTTGGGAGCCGGTCGGCCGTGCGGACAGCACGTGGGACTTGTGGTCCTGGGTTCGATCCCAGGCGCCGGCGAGAAACAATGGGCAGTGTTTCTTTCACCCTATGCCCCTGTTACCTAGCAGTAAAATAGGTACCTGGGTGTTAGTCAGCTGTCACGGGCTGCTTCCTGGGGGTGGAGGTCTGGTCAAGGTCCGGGCCGCGGGGACACTAAAGCCCCGAAATCATCTCAAGATAACCTCAAGATAGGCTCCTTGCACAATGTTCTTAATGTGGTTCTCAGGTGACAGTTTTCTATCTAGAACCACCCCTAGATCCCTTTCTTCGTCAGAATTCTTTAAAGATTTCTCACATAATATATAGGTTGTGTGGGGTCTATGTTCTCCCTATTCCACATTCCATAACATGGCATTTATTCACATTAAATTCCATTTGCCAAGTGGTGCTCCATATACTTATTTTGTCCAGGTCTTCTTGAAAGGCATGATAATGACAATCTTCTAGGTTTCTTATATTCCCTATTATCTTAGCATCATCAGCAAACATGTTCATATAATTCTGTATTCCATCTGGTAGATCGTTTATGTAGACAATGAACATTACTGGTGAAAGAACTGAACCCTGTGGTACTCCACTTGTGACATTCCTCCAATCCGATACATTGCCTCTGGTTACAGCCCTCATTTTTCTATCAGTTAGGAAATTTTTCATCTATGCTAGAAGCTTGCCTGTCACCCCTCCAATATGTTCCAGTTTCCAGAACAATCTCTTATGTGGAACTCTGTCAAAATCCTTTTTTTGGTGCAGATCGATGCAGTCAACTCGACCATCTCTTTCCTGTAAAATCTCTGTGGCTCGATCATAGAAACTGAGTAAATTCGTTACACAGGATCTTCCAGATCGAAACCATACAGTCTGTCTGATATTATATCGTTTTTCTCCAGGTGTTCTACCCATTTAGTTTTTATTATTTTTTCCAATATTTTGACTATTACACTAGTCAATGATACAGGTTTATAATTAAGGGGTCTCCCATGCTGCCACTTTTGTAGATTGGGACTATGTTAGCCTTTTTCCACACATCAGCTACAACTCCTTTACACAGGGATGCCTGAAAAATCAGTTGAAGTTGAATGCTGAGCTCAGATGCACATTCTATCAGAACTCAACCTGTCCTCGCAAATTTAATAAGTCAATATTGACTTATTAAATATGTGCATAGGTGACATACTTAACATAATAGTTTCCCTTGAAAATCTTCATAGAAAACACCGATCTTACCTAACCTTGTTAGTATGTTAAGATAAGCATCTTATTGCTTCGTAATTACAACTATTACCTAACCTATACCTATAATAGGTTAAGTAACAATTGTAATTACGAAGCTATATGATGCTATTTTAACATACTAACAAGGTTAGGTAAGGTCGGTGTTTTCTATGAAGCTTTTCAAGGGAAACTATTATGTTAAGTATGTCACCTATGCACGCAACTAATAAGTCAATATTGACTTATTAGATTTGCGAGGACGGGTTGCAGAACTCGTGGTGAAACTCCATCTGGACCAACTGCTTTGTTCTTACTTAGCTCCTTTAGTATTTTCTCTACTTCATCTCTAGACACACCTATGTGCTCTATGCTGTTCTCTGGAATTCTTATTGTGTCTGGTTCCCTGAAGATTTCATATTATACAAACTCACTTTGGAACTTTTCGTTTAATGTTTCACACATTTCCTTTTCATTTTCTGTGAATCTATTTCCCTTTTTCAACCTCTGAATATTATTTTTTACCTGCAATTTGTTGTTTATATGAATTTATAGATTAGACCTGGTTCTGTTTTACATTTGTCCGCAATCCCTTTTTCAAAATTTTGTTCTGCCTCTCTCCTCACTGCCGTGTAGTTGTTTCTCGCAATTTTGTATCGCTGGTTTGTTTGGGGGTTTGGCCTCTTCCTATATTGATTCCATTTTTGTATCTTTTAGTCTCTGGCCCTCTCGCAATTTCTGTCGAACCAATCCTGTTTCCTAGTTCTGCATCTCTGCTTTGGAATAAATTTTTTTGTGCCTTTATCATATATTTCACAAAACTTGACATACATCTCATTTACTTTATGTCCTAACAGCAAGTCTTTCCAGTCAGTTTCCTTAAAGAAATGTCTGAGTTTCCCATAGTGACCTCTCCTGAAATCAGGCTTTTTCAACTGCTTCAACCTCATTTTCTTCCAAATTATAACACATAGCATACTTTATTCCCAATAAGACATGGTCACTTTTACCTAAGGGAGGTAGGTACTGAATGTCAAATATCTTTTCCTCTTTCCTTGTAAATATCAAATCCAGCATGGAGGGAACATCCCCTTCCCTCATCCTCATAGCTTTTTTAACATGTTGAAGCATGAATGTTTCCAGGATGAGGTTTACGAATCTACAAGTCCAAAAATCATCCGTTCTAGCTTCATATGCCTCCCAGTCTATGGATTTTAAGTTGAAGTCGCCGACTACCAACAGTCGTGATCTATCTTTATCAGCTCTGACTATAATTTCTCTCATTATTGTTATAATACCCTCTCGTTTATTATCTAGCTCCTCCTGTGTCCATGTGTTGCTTGGCGGAGGACTATATGCATTTATGATTGTTAGTTTATCATCCTGATTGCATATGTCTAGTACTATTATGTCAACTTCTCGTGGATTGGCAATTATTATTTTCTTTACCTTTAGGTGTTTTTTCACCAGCACAGCAATGCCACTGCCTTTCCTAATTTTTCTGTCCTGTCTCCAGACTGAGTAGCCTCTTGGGAATATGACCTCATTTAAAATATCACCTTCAAATTTTGTCACAATGAGTGCAACAATGTCTGGTGTCTGCAGCTGTATTACATCACTTAACCCTTTAACTGCACAACACGCCTACAGGCCCACGTCTGGGGTGCGCTACGCGCCTCTGGGTGTTTGTATTTTTCACGTTCCATTCAAAACTCCCGCAGCTACATGGGGGTTCACATCAGCTTTCTCAGGGGTCTTGTAAACAGACGCCATCTTTAAAAAAAATCGTGGTCCACATTCCCGGGTGTGAGAGCCTCAGTAGTGAGTGAGCAACCAAGGCCGGCGCACACAGCATGAGCTCACAGCAATGCTGTTCAGCTTGTGACCACAGCATCGCCTAATAATGTCAAAATATATATATATAATTTGTATTATTTAGCCATGATAGTATTACAGAAGAGCCTGAGTGTGATTTAGACTGTGTACAATGTTCAAATATTAGTAATTCAATGCTGTTCACGATGTTCACAATGCTAGTGCTGTCCATCTAGGAATCTTCAAACGACTTCTTAGGTTCCTTTACAAAATAAACGTGTTGGTAATTATGTATTTACAAGATTTAGTGACCAGTATTGTGATAACAGCAGGATTGTGGTGATAAAAAGCACTGTGCATAGTATTGTGGGAGGAGTAATTGGGGTGAGGGAGCAAGGGAGAGAATCGCGGTAGCCTCACTGTGAGGCAGCCACTCTTCTTTTGCTCATCATACTAGCTTAGTGGTTCACTATGGTGAACACATATGTACATGGGTATATACAATGTGTGTATATACCCATGTACATATGTGCGTAGTATTGTGGGAGGAGTAATTGTGGTGAGGGAGAGAATCGAGGTAGCCTCATTGTGTGGCAGCCACTCTAATTTTTCTCATCATACTAGCTTAGTGGTTTGCTATGGTGAACACATTTGTACATGGGTATATACAATGTGTGTACATAGTGTAGTAACAACAACAGGAGCATGTTGGGAGGAGCTATTTTGATGAGGGAGGTGACATAATCGTAGCGTCGTCTGCTGGCTGCTGTGTGATTTCTCATGCAGTGTATGGTGGTCACTGTAAAGTTTGGACACAATATCTGGTGGCCACTGTAAAGTTTGGACACAATATCTGGTGGCCACTGTAAAGTTTGGACACAATATCTGGTGGCCACTGTAAAGTTTGGACACAATATCAGCTTACTTGCATAGTTCTGGTGAATAAAACATGTAGATAGGTATACATAACATGTGTAAATAGTGTAATACAAACAATAACAGTATGATGGGAGGAGCAATGTTGGCGAGTAAGATGTTGGAGGAGTGAGGGAGAGACTGGATGTTGGAGGAGTGAGGGTGTGGCAGCTGACACTCGCGGAGTTCTGAGTGTGTTCATAGTGAATGTATATAGTGTGTGATAGTGTATAGTGTGTAAATAGACTGTATATATACATAAATTAGCGTAATACAATGGAAATATGTGCCGGATATGTGTACACATGAGTCATGCACGTAACACAGTGTCTTCGGACAGTACGGATGTTCTACTGCCATAATATAGTGTACATGTTCATTATACATAGGATTGGCACGTAAAAGCATATCAAATGTATTTGGAACTGTGCGCAGAAAATGAACAAAAAATATATTCGAGGCAACTCGTGCATCCTGCGCCGAGCGCCCTACCGACCCTGGGGACGTATGCCACGGGCGACCAGGGAATGATTACGTTACGCATAAACTTACGGACCCTATAGCAGCAAAAGTACTTACAATTTTGATCTTCTGTTACTATACCCTTACTTAGGGAAAGGTTTTTGACACTTTAAAAACAGAAAAGAATTTTTTCCAAAGATTTTACTTCCTGTGCACTGGGGTTGGGGGGTGTCATATTTGGAGGTCGTGCAGTTAAGGGGGTTAACTCCAGTATCTTTGATCTCCATCTATGTTGGTGTATGCAATTTTCAGGAACTTGTTCCCCCTCCTTATTCTTCACTCCCCTTCTCTCTAATCCTTTTGTTGGTTTGCCTTTATGTATCACTTTACTGGTTTGGCTATCCCTATCACTTTGTAGAAAAAAGAATTGATTTCTTCTTAATTCCTGCTCTTATTTAAACGTTTTTCCTCGGCGAGGTTCAGTTTCAGCTTCTCTCTGTCTTCTTTTGAATGATCTCGTCTTAACGACCATACTTTCCCTACCTCATCACTTTGTAATTTTCTAGCATTCCTTAGTACTTATTCCATCTGTTTGGCACCATTTAGGGCGATCCTCAAAGGTCGATCTTTCCCTTTTACGTACTTTCCAATCCTCCTGTAGTCGCAGATGATAGTAAGACCTTCCACGAGGCCAACAATTTTATCTACTACTTTCTCTTCTTCTTCTACAGCTCTTTCTGACCTGGATGTTATCTCCTCTTCTTTGCAACCAAAAATTATCAGAGACTTACTGCGATCAACTGTGTTTTGCACCAATTTAGGATTTGATGCCTGTTCCTTTCTTCCAGCTTACTGTTTGTTTTATCCTGATTGCTGCAGTGTTTGGCTTCCTTTACTGCTTCTTCTATTTTTTCCTTCTCCTTGGCCACTTGTGCATAGGTTAGTTGCATATCTTTCTTGCACTGTTCTATTCCCCGTGTAACTTCCTCCATCTGTACTGACAAAAGCTGTTTTTCCTGTTGAATTTCCTTACCTAACCTATCATAGTCATTTAAGTTTAAGTTTGCTTTAACTTCTTCCAAAGCTATATTTAAGAGTTTATTTTCCTCTTCCATGGCTTTGCAATTTGTTTCCAGTTGATTCTTGTCCTTGCATAAGTCTTTCACTAACCCCTCATGACCTAAAACCTTGCCACTCAAGTGCTCATTACTTTCTTTCAATTTGCTGATTATTTCTTCATGATAGTTTGCTATAATATCTAATTTTGCCAATTTGATGTGTAGACTGCTTATATCAATGTTTTCTTCATTAAAACCCAATATCTAGCTCTATTTTGCTTTTCTTCTTGCTGGTGGCCATCTTGAATGTTTTTGTCTGGACTAAACAATAGGGTCACTTTTTCTCATCCAATTTTTCACTTCACTTTGAACAAAAAAAAAAAAAACTTGGCCCCCTCAGAGAGGCAAGGGGAGAAATGGCCTATAGGAACCCCCGTGTGGTTGGAAGCATTCTATGTCTGCCATTGACCGGGTCAAGTATCCAGAAAGGTAAGCATTCCAAAACAAACCCCTATTCTGGTTAAAATTGCTACCAAAAGCTGAACTAGTGGATAGAACTCCCCAACAGAAAACAAGCAAACTAGTATGACGTCACACGTCACCGCGCCGCTGTCTGCGCAGCTCCCCCCTCCCTGAGAGGGGGAAGGGAGAGCCCCAGACCTCCCACGCCGGCTATCCACCCACCAATTCTTCGGCTGATGCTATAGGCACCGGTTGTGTGCTCCGGCTCCAATAGTTGTTTCAGCACTGTACCTAGAGTGTGATGTCTGTGTTCTAGGTTATGCGTGAGCTGGAAGTGAGTCTCCAGTACTCTGGCTGCATGCGCCTAGGGTTCCCTTCCCTAGGTGCCCTATAAGTACTGCCCTTGGGGCTTGTGGCCACCTTCCACAAGTTCCTTGGGTTCTGCCCCTGCTTGGCCGTTTACTGCTTGGTTTTTGGCCGCTCTTTGTGTGCTCGGGTGTTTTGTCTCCCTTGTTCGCCCTAGGGTAAGGGGCAGTTTTGCTCTGGTGGGGCGCAAGGTACTGTACAGCTTGTCTCCACCAATCATGGCGGCCGACTCTGTTCCGCTTGGGTACGCTATCCTCTTGCGGGGTTTTCTTTTTCTTTTTCTTTTTTCTACCTTTTTTTTTTTAAGGGAGCCGGTCGGCCGAGCGGACAGCACACTGGACTTGTGATCCTGTGGTCCCGGGTTCGATCCCGGGCGCCAGCAAGAAACAATGGGCAGAGTTTCTTTCACCCTATGCCCCTGTTACCTAGCAGTAAAATAGGTACCTGGGTGTTAGTCAGCTGTCACGGGCTGCTTCCTGGGGGTGGAGGCCTGGTTGAGGACCGGGCCGCGGGGACAATAAAGCCCCAAAATCATCTCAAGATAACCTCAAGATATACCAGGTGTGGGGGGTCTGCCTTCGTTCTTCCCTCTTGTGCCCCTTGTGTTCTGAGTAATTTTCTGGTGGTTCCCCCTGCTAGGTCCCTGTGAGTGTACACGTCCCGGGGGAGTTCAGCTCTTAGAAAGTTGTTTGGTAGCTTTGGGCGCCGGTTAGCAGTACCCTGCCTGGGATTACCTGAACACGAGTCCTCTTATAGTAAACGCTCAGGACCCTGGGAAACCCCTGGGGGCGCGCGGGTCCGATGGATGTGACCCCAGAGTCCCCCCCCCTCGCTTCCAACGAGTTTGAAGGTTGCTCTCACCCCTTGTCTCAGGGTGACTCTCTGTTTTGCCTCCGTTTGCTGCCTGTGGGGTTGGTGACACCTCCGACCCGGAGTCCTGCGAGTTTTGTTGCTCATTGTGGCTCGGTTACCCAGTTAGGCTGACTAAGTGGGTGCGGGCAGCAGGGGCGTTGCACTTTGAGCCTTGGTGGTGGCAACGCTCTCGTTTGTTCGCTCCCCGGGAGCTCCGGGGCTGCCCCGTTTTGGTTCGTGTTGGGACTTGGGGGGGTGTTGAGTGCTTCGGTTCCTTCCACATCCCCCTTGTCTTTCCCCTGGATCCCCACTTCCGGCCTGCATCCGGTTTCTTACTGTCTGTGGGTTCGGGGCGGGGTTTGATGGTTTTGAGACTCGGGCAGTCTCGGGGAATCCCCTTCCGGGGTCATGATGGGGGCATTTGAGCATGTTCCTCCAGCCGTGTTGTAAGAGTCTGCCAGTAGGCTCCCTTCCTTAGTATTTTCGCGGCTGCCCCGGTTTTCTGGTACAACCGGGGCTTTGGGGGACGGCTCGGCCTCGGGGCCTGTCGTGTAGGTTCCCGGGCTGGGGAGGGGCTGACTTGGGGCCTTGGCCCCGTAGGACCACGTGGGTTTTTTTTTCTCCCCCTCTAGGTGGGGCGTGTGGTTACGTGGAGTGGGGTTTTTCCTCCCCACTCGCCGTACGTGTTGTTGGGCGTCGGTCCCTCCCCGGGCTCGGTTCCTTGGCCTTTGAGTCGGTTGGTTCCGTCCTGTGGGTGGGTGCTCCCCCCCTTTTTGGGACGGTGTCTTCGTCATGTTTCCCCGTTCTTGGGGTTCTATGTGACTTTTGGTCTCGGGTGCGACTGTGCTTTTGTGTGCCTTCAGGACTGGTGTTTGCTTCTGTGTTCTCGAGGGTTTGGGAAGGTTTTCGCTACTTCCCGTATTATTGGAGCGTCTCTCAGCTCCTAGTCCGAGTTGCCGTATTGGGCTACTTGTAGCCCGGTTGGGCTGCTTGTAGACCAGTTGGGCTACTTGTAGCCCAGTTGGGCTGCTCGTGGCCCAGTTGGGTTCCCTTTGGGCTCTTTGTCTTCGCTTCATTGGCCGGTTTTGTTGTTACTGCTTCCTCTTTTGGCTACTTTTCTAGTGTAGTAGTCCTGGTTGGCGCCTTCCCGCAGAGCGGGTTGTGCGGTTCGGCCAGCGTGTCATGCGCATGCACCGTGGAGTTTGTTTTGGTCTGGGCGGTGTGTTTCAGTGCTGGTGTTTTGCACCCTTTTTTCTTGGGTACTTTGCCTCTCGCTCTTCTCCCTTGCTCCGGTATGTGCCCCTTCGCTCCGGGGGTGTTCTGGATTCCAGCTGTACTCACCTAGTTGTACTCACCTAGTTGTGCTTGCGGGGGTTGAGCTCTGGCTCTTTGGTCCCGCCTCTCAACCGTCAATCAACAGGTGTACAGTTTCCTGAGCCTAATGGGCTCTATCATATCTACACTTGAAACTGTGTATGGAGTCAGCCTCCACCACATCGCTTCCTAATGCATTCCATTTGTCAACCACTCTGACACTAAAAAAGTTCTTTCTAATATCTCTGTGGCTCATTTGGGCACTCAGTTTCCACCTGTGTCCCCTAGTGCGTGTGCCCCTTGTGTTAAACAGCCTGTCTTTATCAACCCTGTCGATTCCCCTGAGAATCTTGAATGTGGTGATCATGTCCCCCCTAACTCTTCTGTCTTCCAACGAAGTGAGGTTTAATTCCTGCAGTCGCTCCTCGTAGCTCATACCTCTCAGCTCGGGTACTAGTCTGGTGGCAAACCTTTGAACCTTTTCCAGTTTAGTCTTATGCTTGACTAGATAGGGACTCCATGCTGGAGCCGCATACTCCAGGATTGGTCTGACATATGTGGTATATAATGTTCTGAAAGATTCCTTACACAAGTTTCTAAAGGCCGTTCTTATGTTAGCCAACCTGGCATATGCTGCTGATGTTATCCTCTTGATATGAGCTTCAGGGGACAGGTCTGGCGTGATATCAACCCCCAGGTCTTTCTCTCTCTCTGACTCTTGAAGTATTTCATCTCCCAAATGATACCTTGTATCTGGTCTCCTGCTTCCTACCCCTATCTTCATTACATTACATTTGCTTGGGTTAAACTCTAACAGCCATTTGTTCGACCATTCCTGCAGCTTGTCCAGGTCTTCTTGAAGTCTCAAGCTGTCCTCCTCTGTCTTAATCCTTCTCATAATTTTGGCGTCGTCAGCAAACATTGAGAGGAATGAGTCTATACCCTCTGGGAGATCATTTACGTATATCAGAAACAGGATAGGTCCAAGTACAGAGCCCTGTGGGACTCCACTGGTGACTTCACGCCAGTCTGAGGTCTCACCCCTCACTGTAACTCTCTGCTTCCTATTGCTTAGGTACTCCCTTATCCACTGGAGCGCCCTACCTGTTACTCCTGCCTGTTTCTCCAGCTTATGCATCAACCTTTTATGGGGTACTGTGTCAAAGGCTTTCCGACAGTCCAAAAAAATGCAGTCCGCCCACCCTTCTCCCCACCCACCAGCTGTGGGGAGGATGCCGAGGTTTTCCCTGTGTCATGGATGTGAGCCACCTCCTTCGCTTCTACCCTGCTTTCCTGCGTGTCCGGCTCTGGCTTCTTCACCTGGCGGTGCTCCCAGGATCTTCTGGGCACTGTTGGGTCGTGTCACGTTTGTGCCTCCGTTCGACAGGGCTGGCGTCTTTTGGCCGGGCGCTGGATGCAGGGATGTTTATGTACCTTTCTTTATTTAGGTATATTTATGTACGACTGAGACCGTTCGCACACCAGTGCCTCCCTTTTCAGCCCTTCCAGTCCTACTCATGTGCATGTCCAACCCATGCTAGAGTCATTCAGGGGACCCACCTCTTTCGTGTTATGAGGTGTGTGGGTTGTGGTGCTGGTTATGTACTCACCTGGTAGTGCTCTCCTGGCTGTGTTTGCGGGGTTTGAGCTCTGGCTTTTGGGTCCCGCCTATATGAAAAAACTTGCGGGATAGTACCAGTGGAGTGCAGTGGTGCAATAGGCACAATCGGGGAACACTGTATAACCGTCAGAGGTCTGCGGTTGTTACACGTCCTACCTGCGAGCATACACCATGTTCCCGGTACATCCGTGGTCTTCCACGGTACATCCGTGGTCTTCCACGGTACATCCGTGGTCTTCCACGGTACACTAGCCTGTTTTTGCATAGAGGTTCCGGCCCATCCTGGCTGTGGAGGGTATGTGGGCCTGCGGGCTGCTCCCAGCAGCAGCCTGGTGGACCACCCTCTCACAAGTTTAGCCTAGCCTCGGGCCGGGCTTGGGGTGTAAATTGGACTCCCGAAACCCCATCCAGCAGGTATCGAGCAGGTTTCTCCGCCGTCGGTCGCCTAGTGTGCAGGTTCCTGGGCCTGCTGGGTTCTGTCGTGTCTCCGTTGGCCCTGTCTGGGGGTCTGCCTGCACTGTTCTCTGCCTTTGTAGAAGCGAGTTGCTATTTACATGTTGCATGTTGCAGTGGTGCCTGTTGCTGCTGCACGTGTGCATTGGTAACGTGTTTTGCGGTGGCGTGTCCTTGTTCCTGTGTCCGGTTGTGGTGTGGCACTTTGCTGCTGTTTTGTACCTAGGGTTTGCGTGTGGGGGTTTGCATGTTATTTTTTGTGGTCTTTGGGTCCCTGGCTTGGCCCTCCCATTTGCATGGGGTTTCTGTCCCTGCCTGATTGTCCACCCCTGGTTGTTTCCTGGGGTTTGTGCTTCAGCTCTTTCGTCCTGCCTCTCCCCAGACGTTTTCCTGGCATCTCCTTTGGTTGGTTTTGCCTGCACTTGCTGCTGTGGGGGGGGGGAGGTCGGTTTCTACCGCTTCCCTTCCTTGTGCGTTCCCATTGTTTCCTCCTCTGCCGCAGGGGTGTTCTGCGTGCGCTCCTTGGCTTCTTGGGCATTCTTTCAGCCTGTGTCCTATGGTGAGCTTATTTGTCTTGGTCTTTTTCAGTTGCTCGTTCCCCTTGGTTCGGGTACTGTTTCTGAAGGCAACCCTTATGCCTTCTTCAGTTTTCCTGGCTTGCCCTGCCGGTTGGCTTTTCGCGGTCTTGCGATATCTCGCATCAGACACGTCATTTCTGATCTCCTGGCGGGCTTGCTTGCATTGGGGAGCTTTCTGTTCGGCCAGCGTTCCATCTCCTTGTTCCGCCTGGGTTTCAGTGGTTGCGTCCGAGATCTTCCCATGGCTTGCCCTGCCGGTTGGCTTTTCGCGGTCTTGCGATGTCTCGCATCAGACACGTCGTTTCTGATCTCCTGGCGGGCTTGCTTGCATTGGGGAGCTTTCTGTTCGGCCAGCGTTCCATCTCCTTGTTCCGCCTGGGTTTCGGTGGTTGCGCCCGAGATCTTCCCACGGCTTCGCCTTTTCCTGGGCTCGGAGGGGCCTTATCGGGGCTGCTTATGTTCTGCCTCGCGGTCTCGTCTCCGGTTGGTGGTCGGGTGGCTTCATGGTAGGTGTCCCACCTGCATCCTTCTTCTTGGCGGCAGTATGGGGTATTTTGGCCGTCCTTCCTTTTCCTCCTGCCCCTTCTTGGGTGGCTGCAGTTTTTAGCGTCGGCTTGGTTTTTCTGGTGGGGGTTGGGGGCCGTCTTCTTGCCACATACTGTCGCCTCTTTTCGTGGGGCACTGGCGGAGCCGCTTTGGCTTGCTTTCGGTCTTCGTGTTGCTTCTGCACCGTTGGTAAGCTGTCTCGTGCGTTGTTTCACCTCCGGCCTGTTCGTGCGCCGCTTGCACCGTCCTGGTCTCTGGTCAGCGTGCTCTGTCTTCTCCTCGGTTGGTGGTGCCCCTTCGGTTCCGGTTTGTTTTTTTCGTCGTCTCTTTTTCCTGTTAGCATTTGCCTCTGGGGGTCGGGTCGCTGGGCTTCTTGCTCCTCCGCTGGGGTTTTCTGCGATTTCGGTTTTAGCGTTTTGGTTGTTCGGTGGCAGCTGTCTCCATCTTTTCTGGAACGGGATGGGGGTGCTGTGTTCCGGAGGGGTCCTTGGTTTGTTGGTGCTTGGTTGGTCGGGCCGGGGGTGTGTCGCGTTTTGTGTTCAGTGGCGGCCCTCCGCTGTTATTTGCGTGCCATGGCATCTGTGTCCGGGCTGCGTTTTGAGTTGATCCAGTTCCGCTCTTCCCTGTACGCGGTTGACGATGTCCCGGGTTGTCAGCCGTGTTCTTGCGGCTAACCTGCCTGTGTTCTTCCCCCATGCCCGTGGCGTTCTTGGCTTCGCTGCTCTTGCTGCCATCTGGGCGGCATGTCCTTGCTGTCATTCGGGTTGACGGATCTTTGGTGTTCGTACTGGGGCCTTGTTGCTCGTTGTCTCATGTTGTTGTCTATCCACCCATCAGAACTGATGGGTGGATAGCTGGCATGGGAGGTCTGGGGCTCCCCCTCCCCTCTCTTGGGAAGGGGGGGAGCTGCGCAGACAGTGGTAACGTGTAACGTCATACTAGATTGCTTGTTTTCTGTTGGGAGTTCTATCCCTAGTTCGGCTTTTGGTAGCAACATTTTAACCAGAATAGGGGGTTTGTTTTGGAATGCTTACCTTTCTGGATGCTTGACCCGGTCGATGGCAGACATAGAATGCTTCCAACCACACGGGGTTTCTATAGGCCATTGCTTCCCCTTGCCTCTCTGATGGGGCCAGGTTCTGGCCGTGGTCCCGATAGCCCTAGAACTCCATACACATGACTGATGCCAAGTCTGATATTAGCATATCAGCTCCGGGAAGCCTCTGGGTCTCACCCAGAAATGGCGTTTCATTACATTCAACACTGGTTTTTTGTATTTTTTCACATTTTTTTATTTTTATAGAAAATGGAGCAGCCTACCTGACATCCACTGAATAAACCTTTTAGACATTTTTTCTTTTTCAATTTTTTCAATATTTGTCTGTAGTGATGCATCACAGTGTCATTGAAAAGGTGAATGAAGGCAATGGCCTACTACAGCTTGATTTGGGTGAATCGTTTCAACAAAAGTTTGCAGTTCTTCCCATGCTGCACACGTTTTCATAATAAATGAGGAAGGGACATCTCATCTACATCAACAACCCTCATACCATTTTCATGTTTATGAATGATCTCTTGTTTTCCGATATGGTCATCTTTACATGTGTTTTCCTATGTTGAACCTTACCACTGACTTTCTTGGGACCCATGGCATGATATATAATAATCAGTTTTATGCTCAAAAAAAAAAATCACCAAATAATGGAATTCTCTTATAAATGTGATCGTCACTAAGAGGGAGGCTTGTAAATGAGCAGGTGGGCCCGTGCGACCAGGAACCATGTGCTCAGTCAACCCGAACGCATATCAACGAATATCATTAGTCGATGACACAATCGTAAGTCGAGTCACATTTTCTGATCAATTTCATCGTACTCGAAATTATCGTAAGTTGGGACAATCGTAAGTCGAGGTGTCACTATATATCATATCAGAATGGATAGCTCCGGGGAGCCTCCACGTCTCGCCCAGAAAATGGCTTTTCATTACATTAAACGCTGTTTTTTTTTTTTTACTTTTGAAAGGGCATTGGTTGGACAATTTTGTAATTGATCAGAGAGTGAGTTCCAATGATTGGGCCCTTTATTTGCATGGAGTGTTTGCACAGGTTTAGCCTGACTGAGGATATCTAGAGAGATATTTATTTATGGTGCGGTACTCATGGGTTCTATATTACGCCTATCAAGGAAAAGTTTCAGAGCAAGATTAGCATTTAGGACAAGGTTTTGTACATGTAGATGCACAGAGAATTGTGGAGTGAATGTATGTTTAGCATGTTAAGGGACTAAGGATTGGCGCCAGTCAATTCTCCCTGGCCAAGATACGAACCCAGGGCAATGCACTCGTGAAGCACCGGTGGCGAGTGTCTTACTACTGCGCCACAGGGACTGCTTAATATATATATTATTTACAGTGCATTCCTCACTCTAACGAACCCAGCTTTAACAAATTCCCGGATGGTCCAAACGAATTGCATTTGGCACTAAATTTTCAGTGGAACATAGAAATTGTTCAATTAAGCAAGGTTTGTTCATTCAAGCAATCACCGAGACGGAGCGTCGGAGATGGCTGTCATCAACTATGATTCACCAAAGTGTAAACAGTGTACAGTGTTTTATGTTTGCTTACCCATTGTTTCCAGGGGAGAAATGGATAAAGGATGATAAAATGGTGTCAGGTGAGGCAGGTGGTTTAATCGGTGAGGGATGAAGTTGGGAGCTAGTGGTGTCAATAGTTGGGTTTAGCCACTGAGATGCACTTCATTTATTGTGACATTCTCCCTATTTGCCAAAATCAAGTATTCAGAAAAAA
>WNGS01008914.1:38492-49203 GCA_020271785.1 Procambarus virginalis
AAGTGGTAATTAGAGCACTGGGGCCGGTCGTGATGGTCAAGTGGTTTAAGGCATCCCTGTACATACCAGTTGCGTTGCTCCTGGGAGTATGGGTTCGAGTCACTTCTGGGGTGTGAGTTTTCAGTTGTATCTAGTCCTGGGGACCATTCAGGCTTGTTTGCATTTGTGTTCCTCACGTGTTGCCCCAAAAAAAGAGGTGATTTGATAAAATGCTATGCCCAAGATAACCATCCAGGTGCCGGCGGGGAAGTGGTTCATATAGCTCAGGCTATCACTTCCTTATGTCCGGTCGTGATGGTCAAGTGGTTTAAGGCATCCCTGTACATACCAGTTGCGTTGCTCCTGGGAGTATGGGTTCGAGTCACTTCTGGGGTGTGAGTTTTCAGTTGTATCTAGTCCTGGGGACCATTCAGGCTTGTTTGCATTTGTGTTCCTCACGTGTTGCCCCAAAAAAAGAGGTGATTTGATAAAATGCTATGCCCAAGATAACCATCCAGGTGCCGGCGGGGAAGTGGTTCATATAGCTCAGGCTATCACTTCCTTATGTCCGGTCGTGATGGTCAAGTGGTTTAAGGCATCCCTGTACATACCAGTTGCGTTGCTCCTGGGAGTATGGGTTCGAGTCACTTCTGGGGTGTGAGTTTTCAGTTGTATCTAGTCCTGGGGACCATTCAGGCTTGTTTGCATTTGTGTTCCTCACGTGTTGCCCCAAAAAAGAGGTGATTTGATAAAATGCTATGCCCAAGATAACCATCCAGGTGCCGGCGGGGAAGTGGTTCATATAGCTCAGGCTATCACTTCCTTATGTCCGGTCGTGATGGTCAAGTGGTTTAAGGCATCCCTGTACATACCAGTTGCGTTGCTCCTGGGAGTATGGGTTCGAGTCACTTCTGGGGTGTGAGTTTTCAGTTGTATCTAGTCCTGGGGACCATTCAGGCTTGTTTGCATTTGTGTTCCTCACGTGTTGCCCCAAAAAAGAGGTGATTTGATAAAATGCTATGCCCAAGATAACCATCCAGATGCCGGCGGGGAAGTGGTTCATATAGCTCAGGCTATCACTTCCTTATGTCCGGTCGTGATGGTCAAGTGGTTTAAGGCATCCCTGTACATACCAGTTGCGTTGCTCCTGGGAGTATGGGTTCGAGTCACTTCTGGGGTGTGAGTTTTCAGTTGTATCTAGTCCTGGGGACCATTCAGGCTTGTTTGCATTTGTGTTCCTCACGTGTTGCCCCAAAAAATGAGGTGATTTGATAAAATGCTATGCCCAAGATAACCATCCAGGTGCCGGCGGGGAAGTGGTTCATATAGCTCAGGCTATCACTTCCTTATGTCCGGTCGTGATGGTCAAGTGGTTTAAGGCATCCCTGTACATACCAGTTGCGTTGCTCCTGGGAGTATGGGTTCGAGTCACTTCTGGGGTGTGAGTTTTCAGTTGTATCTAGTCCTGGGGACCATTCAGGCTTGTTTGCATTTGTGTTCCTCACGTGTTGCCCCAAAAAAGAGGTGATTTGATAAAATGCTATGCCCAAGATAACCATCCAGGTGCCGGCGGGGAAGTGGTTCATATAGCTCAGGCTATCACTTCCTTATGTCCGGTCGTGATGGTCAAGTGGTTTAAGGCATCCCTGTACATACCAGTTGCGTTGCTCCTGGGAGTATGGGTTCGAGTCACTTCTGGGGTGTGAGTTTTCAGTTATATATATATATATATATATATATATATATATATATATATATATATATATATATATATATATATATATATATATATATATATGATCGTAGTGTCACGGTGCCCAGTGTTATTATGTTATTTACTGTGGTGATTGCAATGTGTGGACCTATGTTCTAAGTGGTAATTAGAGCACTGGGGCCATTTGCAACAGTAAGTAAGTGATGGGCAGTATTCTAATACTTGGAAATTAGAGTACTTGCCGTGTGTGTGTTATTGCAAAAGGGTTGTTATTGATGGTGATTGTTGCTAGTGTTGAGCAATCACCGTTTGTGATTGCAGTTCAGTAAGTCATTGTGGGGCAGTGTTCTAGAGGGTTCATGTCCTGTATGTTATTTTACTAGGTTTCTGCAGTATTGTCATTGCAACCGGATTGTAACGTAAATCACTGTGATTTGTTAGTTGATTTATCATTGTCGTGAGTGAACTCGGCTGTAGACGAGTACTTGGGTTTTATATTCTCCTGTTTATCTGGTAGGACATCGAAGTCCAGTATTCAGTGAGGTGATTGCGAGGCAATTAATATAACGTAACCGAGGGAACGCCCATTGCTTTAAGAGAATTTGTTCTTTGACAATATGAGTAACGTAGAATACGTTTGGGTTAATTTACTTTCCTGCAAGCAGCTACGGTAGTCTCAAGGAGCCTAGCCATCAGCCAGATAAGAATTAGAGTATTGTCTGTCGTAATTAACGGTCAGTGGGCCGGGTAATTGACGGGTTTCAGGAAGTCAAAGTAGTTAACCTCGATCCGTGTTTGATCGACTCACACGAAGGCTCCATTGTTCCATTAACGTAACGTCGTTATTTATCTGTCCAGATGTATCGGCGCTTGACTGACTCGTGGGAGGAGTAACGTCATTTTAGAATAACGAAAACTTGGTGCCTAATTACCGTTATTAATCACCTGAATGGTCTGAGTATGGAAGGCTCAGACGGAATTCATACCTTAATGTAAATTGCTGAGCCAGTGTGAAAGGTTGCTTATTTAATTGTTTAATTATTGATCTTGAGGATAGTAATTAATTACTCTAAAGGTAATCACGAGTGATTACCGTTCTCTTAGCACTTTAGACATTGTAAAATCAGAGCTTACCATCGTTGAGTGATATTAACCGATAACGTAAATTAACGTAACTAGTAAAAAGATTAATCAGCTGTGTGGAAGTACAGGGATTAATGGGATTTACTCACTGAATGCTCGACGGGGAGAGTGTTGTGTAATCCCCGCGTTACTAGTGACAGTTGTAAGAGTTATTAAATTAACGTAAATATTACCTTGTAAATTAACGTAAATCATATTGTTATTAATTGTTGATCGTCCGTGAGACGAAGTGTTAACGTAAAGATTAATTTGAGGAAGGGTTGCTGGAGTTGCCAGTGAACCCATTAGTTATTGATGTCATTGACAGGGTAGTGATTTGATTTCATTGCAACCGCTATTGCAGGAGTAGACTGCACAAAGGCGTAGAACAGTAGGTTACTGGAGACGTGTTTCAGAAGTTGTTACAACTGTGTCATAGTTGAAACTGTGATTATAGATCTGTTAGTTCTTGTTTCTTGATTGATTCCTCTGTAGTCATGCATTATGTTCGAGTTAGTTCATTATGCAGTCCGAGGGGCTGGTGTCTAGCTGTCATTGATAGTGTCACAGGAAGGATTTCTAATAACGTCATTGATATTTCTTTTGTTTTTGTTGTAGTAGTTAGTACTTTATTGAATAAACTAAGTTGTTATGTTGAACACTGTCTTTTCGTTACACCCTACACATTATAATGTTATGCAAGTGTTCTTCACACTCGACTAATCAAATTGAGACTGATTCATGAGTTTTGGACTAAATATACGGCACCACACAACAATAAATTGTTGTTGTGAGAGCCCATGACCTACCCGATAGATTCGCTTCGGCGATTGGCGAAGGTCGTCGGCCCAAGTGGAGGGGATTTCAACTTTTTTGGGTCTCGGCGTTTGCTCGCGCCTAGTTCATAAATGTTCCCAGAGAAGGAATGAGCTGCTTACTACACTGGTGTGTTAGCTAAGCAAGTTCTTCTTCAGGCGACCTCATTGAATATCACGTCAGGAATAAAGGTTAAAAGGATTAAAGAAAATTTTTAAATTTCCCGAGCTCAATTCTTCAACCATTTCATTTATTCCACTTTCTACTTCAAACTCTCACAAACACATCGGACGAAGGGATGGGGGAGTGGAGAATGATGGGGAGAACAACGGAATGGGAGAGTGGGGAATGGTAGGGGAGGACGAGGTGACAGGGTTATGGTTGCTTTGGCTCAGCTCCGCGCACTCGTTGCTGAACCATAGCAACACATGGCCGGGTACAGCTAGTAAAAACTAAAAAATATATATTTCAGGAAAACTCGGCCAAGTAGTTCATTCTGGCTAGACCTTCATTCCCACGGAAAATTTATTAGAAGCTATCAAATCAACATCAGCCAGAACCTTGCCACACATCCTTAAAGCAGCCCGCCCCCATGCAGCAGCCAAATTATCTGTCTACCATAGAAAGGTCAACGACTCTCCTGGAACGACCCAAGCATGGCACAACGTCCTACTGTTTAGCAACGTATGTCTAGCCACCCCTGCAAGGAGAGGCAAAACCTTAGCTGCCTCAGTCATCAAAGCTATAAATGATTTTCTCAGGGAGGACAACCAGGTGCTCCTTCCCACTCGCGCGAGAAACACCCACGGCAGGAAGAGCAACAGTGGCATATCTGAGACATCAAAAATCAGAGCATCAGTCACCAAGAAAATAGAAGAAGGAAACACTATTGGCGCAATAAGAGTCATCACCTGTGAGGACTCAATTGCCGACAGAGATGCCGCAACAGCTCAAGCCCTAAGGGAGAAACACCCACCCAGGGCTCCGCGTGAGGACGACATTGTACAAGTGGGGGCTACCGGAGCAGAACCTCTCTGGGTGGCTGAATCTGTGGTACATAAAGCAGCCTTGTCCTTCCCAACAGGATCAGCAGGTGGGTTCACGGGACTAAAACCCAACCACCTCAAGAAAATGCTCAACCCTGCACTGGGTGACATTGCAAAGAACCTCTTGGTGGAACTAACCAGATTCACCAACACATGTCTAGCTGGCAACATACCAGAGACCATAAGACCTATCTTTTTTGGAGCATCTCTCTGTGCTCTAAAGAAAAAGGATGGAGGGATCAGGTCAATAGCTGTGGGCAATTCTCTCCGGCGTCTCGTCGCAAAAGCTGCTGCAAGAACAGTTAGTGATGTAACGGCCAACATGCTAAAGCCAAAACAGCTTAGGTTCGGCATTCCACAAGGGTGCGAGGCGGCAGCCGATGCAGCTCGAGCCTTCATCGCCAACATCACAGACGAAAGGCCCTTATAAAGCTAGATTTCAAAAATGCCTTCAATTTGGTGCGGAGGGATGCTGTACTCCGTGCGGTTCACAGTCATTTCCCCTCCCTCTACCCTTTGCACATTCATGCTCCAGTATGGATCTAAAGCTACTTTTGGCGAACAAGAAACTGACTCGCGAGAAGGCGTCCAACAGGGTGACCCCCTTGCTCCTCTCCTTTTCTGCTTAGTCATCAAACAAGTCACAGAGGTCCTGTCCAACGAGCTTAACATTTGGTTCTTGGATGATGGTATCCTAGCTGGTTCCCAAGACTCCCTCCTGGAGGACATCAGAAAAATCCAGGAGCAAGGTGCAGTTTTAGGCCTCACTCTGGACCCTTCTAAATGTGAAATAATATGTTCCAACCAGGGCATCGTAGAGAGAATAGAGGGTCTTCTGCCAAATATCCATAAAACTAAACCGGAAGACAGCACACCCCTAGGAGCTCCTCTGGGGTTGAAAGCCATAGATGAGGTCCTTGATAAGAAAATCACCGACCTTAAGAGGATGGATGGGAGGATTGAGGATATTGATGCTCATGATGACCTCTACCTCATCACCAGATGTCTGTCTCTCCCCAGGTTAACCTACTTTCTGAGGTGTTCACCATCTTACAGTAGCCAAAAACTAGCTGAGTATGACCGGTTACTGAAATCAATGCTAGAAAAAGCCCTTAACCTCTCCCTTGATGACCTACAGTGGAAACAAGCCTTTCTTCCCGTAAGACTTGGGGGCCTCGGAGTTCGAACAGCAACGCAAATCGCTGTTCCAGCCTTCCTGTCCTCCTCATCGGCATCCGACGACCTTGTGAAGGAAATTCTACCTGCCCACTTACATCAGCTGGCAGGTGTACATGATCCCAATTTTACACGCTGTGCCACAGAGTGGGCCTCTCGTGCAGTCCCATCACCTCAACCACCATCCCCGAAAGCCCACAAGCAATCCAGCTGGGATGGCCCCATTGTAGACAAGTTGCTGCAGAGTGCCTGGGTGCTGCAACAACACAACACGACATTGCTCGCCTCACAGCAGTAGCAGCCACACATGCAAGGGATTTCCTGTTAGCAACCCCAATGTTGGCAACTGGCACGCATCTCACACCACACGCCCTCTGAATTGCTGTGGCCCTCCGCCTTGCTGCCCCAATCCACACCAGATATAGGTGTATTTGCGGCGAGGTGGTGGCTTACAAGTACGGCCACCATGGCCTACTCTACCAAAGCACAGGGGGATGGCACTCGAGGCACAGTGAGGTTAGGGGGCATATTACGGGTAAAGTAAAAGTTGTTCAAATTGTTTGTAAATTTATTTATGTAATGGTTATAGAAGGGCTGAAACTGGTCCAAGTTTCAGCAACACAACCTAAATAGAAAGGGAGAAAAAAAACGTATTATGCAACGAATTTTTCAACATTTTCGAAAATGTCTAGGAACACATGTGTTAACTAAAATCATGTTTATAACATTTAGATGTCACATTAGCATGTAATGAAGGATTTCACAAGACAGTTTTATCAAAAAAGTGTTTAGTGCAATAATACAATTTTTCAAAGTTCCCTTTCCAAAAATATGCAATATATGATGTTTATCAATATTTATAAAATCAATAAATTGACTTTGGACTAAAATTTTCTATACAAATTGTAGAAGCACAAACTCTACATATAAGGTGTAATTTGCATGTAAACTGATTAAAAAATGAAAGCTGTGAGCCACCTTGAAGTTGAAAATTTCTTTACCTGAGTAAAATAAGATCAAAGTTTGGCCACCTGTAGCCGAGCTTGACGTGGACCAATTTCGTTCATAATTGGCACCCTTGCAGATAGGCATCCGTTCAGCAAGGTGTGTAAGTTCCATGCAAATCCCCTGATAACAAACGGAAAAAAAATTGAAAAAAAAAAATCCATATAAATATATATATATATATATATATATATATATATATATATATATATATATATATATATATATATATATATATATATATATATATATATATATATATATATATATATATAAGATTAATAATTCTAACACGAATTTTCTCAATTTTCCTTATGTTTGTTTTTACTGATGACGGTAAATTAAAAATCAATTCTCCAAAATTCATTCTTTATTTCTTAGTCTGACGCGACACTTGAGCGCGTTTCGTAAAACTTATTACATTTTCAAAGACTTTAGTTACACACACACAGAACAACTATAACTGAACAGAGTTTAAATACCTGCATTTGGGTGAGGTGACATGTTACAATGGTTTGGGGTGAGGTGAGAACAAACACAGAACACGAAACAATGGGTATAAGGGAAGAATAGATCTGTAACTGCAGAAGGCCTATTGGCCCGTATTTCTTGATGTTTCTATATTGGAGCGGAGTCTTGAAGTGGGTAGAATATAGTAGTGCGTTAATTGGCTGTTGATTGCTGGTGTTGACTTCTTGATGTGTAGTGCCTCGCAGATGTCAAGCCGCCTGTTGTCGCTGTATCTATCAATGATTTCTGTGTTGTTTGTTAAGATTTCTCTGGTGATGGTTTGGTTGTGGGAAGAGATTATATGTTCCTTGATAGAGCCCTGTTGCTTATGCATCGTTAATCGCCTGGAAAGAGATGTTGTTGTCTTGCCTATATATTGAGTTCTTTGGGGCTTACAGTCCCCAAGTGGGCATTTGAAGGCATAGACGACATTGGTCTCTTTCAAAGCGTTCTGCTTTGTGTCTGGAGAGTTTCTCATGAGTAGGTTGGCAGTTTTCTTGGTTTTATAGTAAATCGTCAATTGTATCTTCTGATTTTTGTCTGTAGGGATAACGTTTCTATTAACAATATCTTTCAGGACCCTTTCCTCCGTTTTATGAGCTGTGGAGAAGAAGTTCCTGTAAAATAGTCTAATAGGGGGTATAGGTGTTGTGTTAGTTGTATCTTCAGAGGTTGCATGGCGTTTCACTTTCCTTCTTATGATGTCTTCAATGAAACCATTGGAGAAGCCGTTGTTGACTAGGACCTGCCTTACTCTACAGAGTTCTTCGTCGACTTGCTTCCATTCTGAGCTGTGGCTGAGAGCACGGTCGACATAAGCGTTAACAACACTCCTCTTGTACCTATCTGGGCAGTCACTGTTGGCATTTAGGCACATTCCTATGTTTGTTTCCTTAGTGTAGACTGTAGTGTGGAAACCTCCGCTCCTTTCCATGACTGTTACATCTAGAAAGGGCAGCTTCCCATCCTTCTCCATCTCGTAAGTGAAACGTAACACAGAATTCTGCTCAAACGCTTCTTTCAGCTCCTGCAGATGTCTGACATCAGGTACCTGTGTAAAAATGTCGTCAACATACCTGCAGTATATGGCCGGTTTCAAGTTCAAGTCGACTAAGACTTTTTCCTCAATAGTACCCATGTAGAAGTTTGCAAACAGGACGCCTAGGGGAGAACCCATAGCGACCCCATCTACTTGCTTATACATGTGCCCATCCGGGCTCAAGAAGGGTGCCTCCTTAGTACAAGCTTGGAGTAGTTTCCTCAGGATATTTTCTGGCATGTCAAGGGGAGTACAGGCCGGGTCTCGATACACTCGGTCCATTATCATCCCGATTGTTTCATCCACAGGTACGTTGGTGAACAGTGATTCTACGTCCAACGATGCTCTTATCCCTGTAGCCCGTGTTCCCCGCAGTAAGTCAACAAATTCCTTCGGGGATTTCAGGCTGAAGTTGCACGGGACATAAGGAGTCAGTAAGCCGTTGAGTCGTTTCGCCAGTCTGTACGTGGGTGTGGGTATCTGGCTGATAATTGGCCGAAGTGGGTTTCCAGGCTTATGCGTCTTGACGTTTCCATACGCATATCCAGGTTTATATTCTCCAATAATCTTTGGCAGGTGGAGTCCGGATTTCTTGGCATTCACAGTTTCAATCAACTTGTTGACCTTTGTTTTCAATTCGGCTGTAGTGTCCTTCGTTACCCTTTGGAATTTAGTTTGGTCAGAGAGTATGTGGTTCATTTTCGCCAGATATTCGTCTTTCTTAAGGATGACGTATATTGGCGACTTGTCGCCTCTCCTGACAACTATCTCCTTGTTCTCACGAAGGCTCTTGGCTGCCGCTTTGAGCTCGGGGGTCAGTATGGTACTTCTGTAGTTGCCTCGATTCTTTCCTCCTTCTGCGATAAGTTCAGCTTGTAAGGTGTCTTTGGTGGTGACCTTCTTTTGTGCTTCGAGGTCAAATATGTCGTCCAACAGGATCTCCAACTCCACTTTCCGGGCCAACGCACTTGGTCTGGACATAACGTGACAGTTTATACCCAGATTTAGGAGAGTGACTTGGTCCTCAGTGAGGTTGATACCTGCAAGGTTCAGGAAGCCGTCTCTTGGTCGTGGAATTGCCATGGGTCCTCCATATAGTGTTGTTAGCTTCTTGATAATCCTTGTTTCCGTGCTGAGGTGATGTCGGTCTGTGAGGATGTCGAGGTGTTGTTCGATGCGGGTGCGGAGACTTTCGTCGATGTTGCTGTTTCTCCATTCGTTTGTGGCCTGAAGTAGTTGCGTTTTATTGTCTTTGATATCATTTTCTGCCTTGTGTATCTGATTACGAATCAGATCTTGGCGATATTTTATCGTGAAGGCTTGATTCCTTGCTGCTGGGTCGTGCGTTTTAATATTAGTATATTTTGGTAGCAGTCTTTCCTGTAGACATATGTTATTAAATATGACCGAAAAAGTAAGATTAATAATTCTAACACGAATTTTCTCAATTTTCCTTATGTTTGTTTTTACTGATGACGGTAAATTAAAAATCAATTCTCCAAAATTCATTCTTTATTTCTTAGTCTGACGCGACACTTGAGCGCGTTTCGTAAAACTTATTACATTTTCAAAGACTTTAGTTACACACACACAGAACAACTATAACTGAACAGAGTTTAAATACCTGCATTTGGGTGAGGTGACATGTTACAATGGTTTGGGTGAGGTGAGAACAAACACAGAACACGAAACAATGGGTATAAGGGAAGAATAGATCTGTAACTGCAGAAGGCCTATTGGCCCGTATTTCTTGATGTTTCTATATTGGAGCGGAGTCTTGAAGTGGGTAGAATATAGTAGTGCGTTAATTGGCTGTTGATTGCTGGTGTTGACTTCTTGATGTGTAGTGCCTCGCAGATGTCAAGCCGCCTGTTGTCGCTGTATCTATCAATGATTTCTGTGTTGTTTGTTAAGATTTCTCTGGTGATGGTTTGGTTGTGGGAAGAGATTATATGTTCCTTGATAGAGCCCTGTTGCTTATGCATCGTTAATCGCCTGGAAAGAGATGTTGTTGTCTTGCCTATATATTGAGTTCTTTGGGGCTTACAGTCCCCAGTGGGCATTTGAAGGCATAGACGACATTGGTCTCTTTCAAAGCGTTCTGCTTTGTGTCTGGAGAGTTTCTCATGAGTAGGTTGGCAGTTTTCTTGGTTTTATAGTAAATCGTCAATTGTATCTTCTGATTTTGTCTGTAGGGATAACGTTTCTATTAACAATATCTTTCAGGACCCTTTCCTCCGTTTTATGAGCTGTGGAGAAGAAGTTCCTGTAAAATAGTCTAATAGGGGGTATGGTGTTGTGTTT
>WNGS01008918.1:0-10961 GCA_020271785.1 Procambarus virginalis
CAAATAACTGAGCATTCAAACCAAGGCAAATATGCTATGGAAATTATGCATTTCAGGAGAGCAAAAACAACTCTCTAATGAACTGTTGATCAATACATACACGTCTGCAGGGTTAGCAGCCCACTGTGAGTTTGCTGATGTTGACAAAGAAATCAAACAGCAAATAATGAAACATGCACATCTTACACGTCTTCGTCGAGAGAGCTCTAGAACTTGTTGATGAGAAAGTTCTCTTAACAAGATACTGGATATGGCTCGTCGAATGGAAGATGCTGCACGGTGATGCTCGTGCCATGGAGTGCAGTGCCAACAACGGTTCTGCCACTGTTACTAACAGTCATGAAGTATGTAAGGTCAGGGAGGGACACCATGATCATAGAAGAATCATGCCAAACCTAACATTAAATGAGCCGAGAACCACATCACAACTGGAGTCATGGAACAAGACTCAAGCAGTCACAACGACTCACATCAGAGGTTGTCAAAATAAATGTTACAATTGTGGAGGAGACTACCCACACCAAGATAATGTTTGTCCTGCACAAGGTAAGAAGTGCTATGAGTGTAGAAAACTAAATCATTTGGTGCTATGTGTCGTTCCGCACTAAGAAACCACAATCAATAAATAAAAGCAATGTACGAGGATCAAGTCATAGGAGTCGAGGTGGCAAACACAATATTGCACCTCAAATCAAGAATGTTAATAATATACAAGACAACATTTCATTACAACCAGTCTCAGATGACAGTGAATGTGATTATATTATGGAGTACAATCAATCACAGAATGGAATGATCTTCCAAACAACCAGAGACTATAGTATACATTGCTGGCATTTGTCTCAAAATTCTCATTGACACTGGATCAAACATTGACACCATTGCTGAGTGCCACTATGAAAATTTAAAAAACAATTCCCAAAGCTTGAAAACTATAATGGCAAAGCCACTGCCTATGCTTCAAAGGTAGCCTTACCAGTGATTGGAACTTTCACTGCAGAGATTAAGTCAAAGAATGCAATGCTCATTACTACATTCCATGTTGTTAGGAATGCAAAGGAGTCTTTACTCAGTTACAAGACTTCAACCAAATTGGGGCTACTTCAGCTTTCTAATGCTGTAGCAGTGGAATCTGCAAACAATGTTGATGCTATTGTTGCTGAATTTTCTGATCGGTTTAAATCCATAGGTTGTTATACTGATAGCAAGGTACATCTGCATATCAACCCAGATGTAATTCCAGTTGCCCAACCACATCGCCGACAACCATTCCATACTCGCAAGAAAGTCGATGCCGAACTGGATAGGCTGATAGAACTAGATATCATTGAACCGGTAACAGGCCCAACACCATGGGTAAGCCCAATTGTCACTCCACCAAAGCCGAAGAATCCAGATGAGATACGCATTTGTGTAGACATGCGTGTTCCCAACAAGGCAATAATGCGTGAACGCCATCCTACACCCACTGTAGATGATATGATTACCGCTTGAATGGTGCAACTGTATTCAGCAAGTTAGATTTAAACAAGGGCTATCATCAGCTTGAACTTGATGATGAGAGTCGATTCATCACAACGTTTACGACACATCGAGGTCTGTATAGGTACAAGCGCCTGAGTTTTGGTATTAACAGTGCTGCTGAAGTATTCCAGCACATCATCAGCCAGGTATTGCAAGATATACCTAATGCTGACAACATGTCTGATGACATCATTGTTTATGGCCGTACCCAAGCTGAACACGACAAAGCTCTTCGTGCAACATTGCAACGCTTACGAGAAAAGAATTTGACGCTAAGCCGAGCAAAGTGTGAGTTCAATCAACATAAAATTGAATTCTTTGGACATGTACTTAGTGACAAAGGTCTGTCTCCAGATCCTAAGAAAGTTGCAGATATCAAGAATGCTGCACCTCCTTCAACATCCACTGAAGTACATAGTTTTCTGGGAATGGCAAACTACTGTTCTCGCTTCATTCCAGATTTTGCTACCATTACGAAGCCTCTACGTGAGCTCCTGAAGAAAAATGCATCATGGTACTGGAGCGATATCGAGCAAAATGCATTTGATGCTGTGAAAGATGCACTAGTAGAAAATGCGACTGCTGCATACTTTGATCCATCAATGGACACTGAGTTAACGGTGGATGCTAGTCCTGTTGGTTTAGGTGCTGTGTTAGCCCAACACAAACCTGGTCAACCAGATTCAAGAGTAGTAATTGCCTACGCCAGCCGTTCTCTCACAGATGTTGAGCAACGATACAGTCAGACAGAGAAGGAAGCTCTTGCTCTTGTATGGGGCTGTGAACACTTCAATGTGTATCTGCTTGGTGCACCCTTACCACGATAGTCACTGACCACAAACCGTTGGAGACCATCTTCAATAATCCAAAGTCCAAACCACCAGCTCGCATTGAGAGATGGGCTCTTCGTCTGCAACCATACAACTTTACGGTGAAATACAAGCCAGGTGCAGGCAATCCCGCTGATTACATCAGTCGACATCCTGCCAACAGTTTCACCATCACCAAGCATCAGCAAGTTGCCGAGGAATATGTACACTCTGTAACCTGTGATGCAGTCCCTAAGGCTCTCACTCTTGATGAAATCCGTACTGCAACCCTAGAGGACCCAACTCTGCAAGCAACAGTGGATGCATTGACTAAGAAAAAGTTTCCACGCATCCCACCCTCAGGAGTTGACCAAGATGCATTCAAAGCACTTGAACGCATCCAGACAGAATTAAGTGTTACGCAACAACGCGACACCGTGCTGCGAGGTACTCGTATCGTCATTCCAGCTGTTCTCCAGCAACGTGCTCTGAAGCTTGCACATCAAGGACACCAAGGTCTTGTAAGGACCAAACAGCTGCTACGAGAAAAGGTGTGGTTTCCTGGCATTGATCGTCAAGCTAAGGACATGCATGATGCCTGTGTCCCTTGCCAAGCTGCAGTGGATACTTCAAGACCAACACCTCTACAACCTTCACCACTACCTGCTGCACCATGGATGGAAGTATCGATGGATTTCTGTGGACCGCTACCAACTGGAGAGTACTTGATGGTAGTCATTGATGATCACTCACGTTATCCAGAAGTAGAAATCATCACTTCCACATCTGCAAAGGCTGTCATCCCGAAACTCGACAAGATCTTTTCAAACTTTGGCATTCCTGAAGTTGTCAAGACGGACAATGGACCGCCATTTAATGGACAAGACTTTGTCAACTTTGCTGAGCATATTGGATTCAAACACCGCCGTGTGATGCCACTACATCCTCAAGCAAATGGAGAAGTAGAGAGATTCATGCAACCTCTCATGAAAGCTGTACGCTGTGCTCATGCCGAAGGACGATCCTGGAAACAAGCTATGTATGCTTTTCTCAGGAACTACCGTGCAACACCGCATGGAACACTGGGCAAGTCGCCTGGCGAACTTTTATTTGGACGTCCTATGAGGATCGCACTACCTGTCATGCCAGCCAAGGTAACGGATAAACGTCTCGCTCAGAAGGATGCACTAGCGAAGGGCAAAATGAAAATTGCTCATGATCAACGTGCAAAGGAACAATTCATAAAGGTTGGAGATACTGTTCTCGTTAAAAAGAAAAAAGAGGGAAAGCTAGATATGCCGTATGATACAAAACCATATAAAGTGATTAGTGTAAAAGGAACTATGGTAACAGCGAGTAATAGAGATCATAGTATAACACGTAATATGGCTTATTTCAAAGTGATTCCAAATAGTGTAGAAAATGATGAAGTGCAAAGTCGTGCAAAAGAAAAAGAAAAATGAGTTATAACTCGATAAACAATTCATCGAGGGATATTCTTGTACTTAAGGACTCTCGTCCAAAACGTCATGTTAAACGCCCTACACGATATGATGATTAATTGTGTTCCTATGTAATGCAAAGTATTTACTTGTTATGCTGAACTAAATTTAATATTGTTTGAATAATGCAGATCTCTCATTCAATATTTTGTAACTTTGTATTACAGTTTCTTTCATGTTTGTTTAACATTGCATATGTATTTTTAACATTGAAATCCTTTGTGGTAAAGATTGTTTAAATTCTTTGTGTGTTTAATTAATGTTAAATGTATGCAATATCTCTTGATATGTTAATAACTTACTTTGTGTCAATAACTTTGCTTTGTGCTACAAGCATGGTAGACATCCTGTATTCATTCTTTTTAAAGAAAAGGAGGGATGTCATGTTCACAGAAAATGGTACCATCCGTTTTCTATGTGCGGCGGCTGGACGCCAGGAGAGAAGGTAAACAGCACACAGGACGCCTGCCAAGCTTGGGAGCTACTCTATCATGTAATCGTTTATTATTATTAAAGTCAGTAACCAGGAATGACTTTACATCAACCTTACTACCAAGACTATCTCAGCTACACACAGACACCACAGCAATTATTACCAGTTTTTCTTGAGACTTAAAAGAATGCAACGTTGACAGATTTCTTTAAAATAAAGATCAAAATGTACCTAAAAAATAACTTTGGCGTGACACGGGCTCCTTATATGTATGGTGATTTATATCTAACTTGCATCACTTATAACTTGTTTACATGTATATAGAGCCCTCAGTCAGGACCAGGACTGTTTCTGACTATTGAGTCCGTTCAATTCGAAAAATGTTGGACTTTTTAAATCAATATTTGAACTTTTTTTATATCGTTATGTTTTTGACAATTATTTTCAGCTAGAATCAGGAGCTTTGGAAGGTTTAGGAGAGTTTTTTGCAGCATCCAGTTGACTCACTCTCCATACCTGGCGCAGGGATGCTGACACCAGCTGTCACACTCTCCATACCTGGCGCAGGGATGCTGACACCAGCTGTCACACACTCCATACCTGGTGCAGGGATGATGACACCACCTGTCACACACTCCATACCTGGCGCAGGGATGATGACACCAGCTGTCTGTACCTCCATACCTGGCGCAGGGATGATGACACCAGCTGTCACACTCTCCATACCTGGCGCAGGGATGCTGACACCAGCTGTCACACTCTCCATACCTGGCGCAGGGATGCTGACACCAGCTGTCACACACTCCATACCTAGCGCAGGGATGATGACACCACCTGTCACACACTCCATACCTGGCGCAGGGATGATGACACCAGCTGTCTGTACCTCCATACCTGGCGCAGGGATGATGACACCAGCTGTCTGTACCTCCATACCTGGCACAGGGATGATGATACCAGCTGTCACACTCTCCATACCTGGCGCAGGGATGATGACACCAGCTGTCTGTACCTCCATACCTGGCGCAGGGATGCTGACACCAGCTGTCTGTAGCTTCATAACTGGCGCAGGGATGATGACACCAGCTGTCTGTACCTCCATACCTGGCGCAGGGATGCTGACACCAGCTGTCTGTACCTTCATACCTGGCGCAGGGATGATGACACCAGCTGTCTGCACCTCCATACCTGGCACAGGGATGATGACACCAGCTGTCTGTACCTCCATACCTGGCACAGGGATGATGACACCAGCTGTCTGTACCTCCATACCTGGCACAGGGATGCTGACACCAGCTGTCTGTCCCTCCATACCTGGCCCAGGGATGATGACACCAGCTGTCTGTACCTCCATACCTGGCGCAGGGATGATGACACCAGCTGTCTGTACCTACATACCTGGCGCAGGGATGATGACACCAGCTGTCTGTACCTCCATACCTGGCGCAGGAATGATGACACCAGCTGTCTGTACCTCCATACCTGGCGCAGGGATGATGACACCAGCTCTCTGTACCTCCATACCTGGCACAGGGATGATGACACCAGCTGTCTGTACCTCCATACCTGGCGCAGGGATGCTGACACCAGCTGTCTGTACCTTCATACCTGGCGCAGGGATGATGACACCAGCTGTCTGCACCTCCATACCTGGCGCAGGGATGATGACACCAGCTGTCTGTACCTCCATACCTGGCACAGGGATGATGACACCAGCTGTCTGTACCTCCATACCTGGCGCAGGGATGCTGACACCAGCTGTCTGTACCTCCATACCTGGCCAGGGATGATGACACCAGCTGTCTGTACCTCCATACCTGGCGCAGGGATGATGACACCAGCTGTCTGTACCTACATACCTGGCGCAGGGATGATGACACCAGCTGTCTGTACCTCCATACCTGGCGCAGGAATGATGACACCAGCTGTCTGTACCTCCATACCTGGCGCAGGGATGATGACACCAGCTCTCTGTACCTCCATACCTGGCACAGGGATGATGACACCAGCTGTCTGTACCTCCATACCTGGCGCAGGGATGATGACACCAGCTGTCTGTACCTCCATACCTGGCACAGGGATGCTGACACCAGCTGTCTGTACCTCCATACCTGGCGCAGGGATGCTGACACCAGCTGTCTGTACCTCCATACCTGGCGCAGGGATGATGACACCAGCTGTCTGTACCTCCATACCTGGCGCAGGGATGATGACACCAGCTGTCCGTACCTCCATACCTGGCGCAGGAATGATGACACCAGCTGTCTGTACCTCCATACCTGGCGCAGGGATGATGACACCAGCTGTCTGTACCTCCATACCTGGCGCAGGGATGCTGACGCCAGCTGTCACACACTCCATACCTGGCGCAGGGATGATGACACCAGCTGTCACACACTCCATACCTGGCGCAGGGACGCTGACACCAGCTGTCACACTCTCCATACCTGGCGCAGGGATGATGACACCAGCTGTCTGTACCTCCATACCTGGCGCAGGAATGATGACACCAGCAGTCACACACTCCATACCTGGCGCAGGGATGATGACACCAGCTGTCTGTACCTCCATACCTGGCGCAGGAATGATGACACCTGCTGTCACACACTCCATACCTGGCGCAGGGATGCTGACACCAGCTGTCTGTACCTCCATACCTGGCGCAGGGATGATGACACCAGCTGTCTGTACCTCCATACCTGGCGCAGGGATGATGACACCAGCTGTCTGTACCTCCATAACTGGCGCAGGGATGATGACACCAGCTGTCTGTACCTCCATACCTGGCGCAGGAATGATGACACCTGCTGTCACACACTCCATACCTGGCGCAGGGATGCTGACACCAGCTGTCTGTACCTCCATACCTGGCGCAGGGATGATGACACCAGCTGTCTGTACCTCCATACCTGGCGCAGGGATGATGACACCAGCTGTCTGTACCTCCATACCTGGCGCAGGGATGATGACACCAGCTGTCTGTACCTCCATACCTGGCGCAGGAATGATGACGCCAGCTGTCACACACTCCATACCTGGCGCAGGGATGATGACACCGGCTGTCACACACTCCATACCTGGCGCAGGAATGATGACACCAGCTGTCTGTACCTCCATACCTGGCACAGGGATGATGACACCAGCTGTCACACACTCCATACCTGGCGCAGGGATGATGACACCACCTGTCACACACTCCATACCTGGCGCAAGGATGATGACACCAGCTGTCTGTACCTCCATACCTGGCGCAGGGATGATGACACCAGCTGTCTGTACCTCCATACCTGGCACAGGGATGATGACACCAGCTGTCACACTCTCCATACCTGGCGCAGGGATGATGACACCAGCTGTCTGTACCTCCATACCTGGCGCAGGGATGATGACACCAGCTGTCTGTACCTCCATACCTGGCGCAGGAATGATGACACCAGCTGTCTGTACCTCCATACCTGGCGCAGGGATGATGACACCAGCTGTCTGTACCTCCATACCTGGCGCAGGGATGATGACACCAGCTGTCTGTACCTCCATACCTGGCGCAGGGATGATGACACCAGCTGTCTGTACCTCCATACTTGGCGCAGGGATGCTGACACCAGCTGTCTGTACCTCCATACCTGGCGCAGGGATGCTGACACCAGCTGTCTGTACCTCCATACCTGGCGCAGGGATGATGACACCAGCTGTCTGTATCTCCATACCTGGCACAGGGATGATGACACCAGCTGTCCGTACCTCCATACCTGGCGCAGGAATGATGACACCAGCTGTCTGTACCTCCATACCTGGCGCAGGGATGATGACACCAGCTGTCTGTACCTCCATACCTGGCGCAGGGATGCTGACACCAGCTGTCACACACTCTATACCTGGCGGAGGGATGATGACACCAGCTGTCACACACTCCATACCTGGCGCAGGGACGCTGACACCAGCTGTCACACTCTCCATACCTGGCGCAGGGATGATGACACCAGCTGTCTGTACCTCCATACCTGGCGCAGGAATGATGACACCAGCAGTCACACACTCCATACCTGGCGCAGGGATGATGACACCAGCTGTCTGTACCTCCATACCTGGCGCAGGAATGATGACACCTGCTGTCACACACTCCATACCTGGCGCAGGGATGCTGACACCAGCTGTCTGTACCTCCATACCTGGCGCAGGGATGATGACACCAGCTGTCTGTACCTCCATACCTGGCGCAGGGATGATGACACCAGCTGTCTGTACCTCCATAACTGGCGCAGGGATGATGACACCAGCTGTCTGTACCTCCATACCTGGCGCAGGAATGATGACACCTGCTGTCACACACTCCATACCTGGCGCAGGGATGATGACACCAGCTGTCTGTACCTCCATACCTGGCGCAGGGATGATGACACCAGCTGTCTGTACCTCCATACCTGGCGCAGGGATGATGACACCAGCTGTCTGTACCTCCATAACTGGCGCAGGGATGATGACACCAGCTGTCTGTACCTCCATACCTGGCGCAGGGATGATGACACCAGCTGTCTGTACCTCCATACCTGGCGCAGGAATGATGACGCCAGCTGTCACACACTCCATACCTGGCGCAGGGATGATGACACCGGCTGTTACACACTCCATACCTGGCGCAGGAATGATGACACCAGCTGTCTGTACCTCCATACCTGGCGCAGGGATGATGACACCAGCTGTCACACACTCCATACCTGGCGCAGGGATGATGACACCACCTGTCACACACTCCATACCTGGCGCAAGGATGATGACACCAGCTGTCTGTACCTCCATACCTGGCGCAGGGATGATGACACCAGCTGTCTGTACCTCCATACCTGGCGCAGGGATGATGACACCAGCTGTCTGTACCTCCATACCTGGCGCAGGGATGATGACACCAGCTGTCTGTACCTCCATACCTGGCGCAGGGATGATGACACCAGCTGTCTGTACCTCCATACCTGGCGCAGGGATGATGACACAGCTGTCTGTACCCCATACCTGGCGCAGGGATGATGACACCAGCTGTCTGTACCTCCATACCTGGCGCAGGGATGATGACACCAGCTGTCTGTACCTCCATACCTGGCGCAGGGATGATGACACCAGCTGTCTGTACCTCCATACCTGGCGCAGGGATGATGACACCAGCTGTCTGTACCTCCATACCTGGCGCAGGGATGATGACACCAGCTGTCTGTACCTCCATACCTGGCGCAGGGATGATGACACCAGCTGTCTGTACCTCCATACCTGGCGCAGGGATGATGACACCAGCTGTCTGTACCTCCATACCTGGCGCAGGGATGATGACACCAGCTGTCTGTACCTCCATACCTGGCGCAGGGATGATGACACCAGCTGTCTGTACCTCCATACCTGGCGCAGGGATGATGACACCAGCTGTCTGTACCTCCATACCTGGCGCAGGGATGATGACACCAGCTGTCTGTACCTCCATACCTGGCGCAGGATGATGACACCAGCTGTCTGTACCTCCATACCTGGCGCAGGGATGATGACACCAGCTGTCTGTACCTCCATACTGGCGCAGGGATGATGACACCAGCTGTCTGTACCTCCATACCTGGCGCAGGGATGATGACACCAGCTGTCTGTACCTCCATACCTGGCGCAGGGATGATGACACCAGCTGTCTGTACCTCCATACCTGGCGCAGGGATGATGACACCAGCTGTCTGTACCTCCATACCTGGCGCAAGGATGATGACACCAGCTGTCTGTACCTCCATACCTGGCGCAGGGATGATGACACCAGCTGTCTGTACCTCCATACCTGGCGCAGGGATGATGACACCAGCTGTCACACACTCCATACCTGGCGCAGGGATGATGACACCAGCTGTCACACACTCCATACCTGGCGCAGGATGATGACACCAGCTGTCACACTCTCATACCTGGCGCAGGGATGATGACACCAGCTGTCACCACACTCCATACCTGGCGCAGGGATGATGACACCAGCTGTCTGTACCTCCATACCTGGCGCAGGATGATGACACCTGCTGTCACACTCCATACCTGGCGCAGGGATGATGACACCAGCTGTCTGTACCTCCATACCTGGCGCAGGGATGATGACACCAGCTGTCTGTACCTCCATACCTGGCGCAGGGATGATGACACCAGCTGTCTGTACCTCCATACTGGCGCAGGGATGATGACACCAGCTGTCTGTACCTCCATACCTGGCGCAGGGATGATGACACCAGCTGTCTGTACCTCCATACCTGGCGCAGGAATGATGACGCCAGCTGTCACACACTCCATACCTGGCGCAGGGATGATGACACCGCTGTCACACACCTCCATACCTGGCGCAGGGATGATGACACCAGCTGTCTGTCCTCCATACCTGGCGCAGGGATGATGACACCAGCTGTCTGTACCTCCATACCTGGCGCAGGGATGATGACACCAGCTGTCACACATTCCATACCTGGCGCAGGGATGATGACACCAGCTGTCTGTACCTCCATACCTGGCGCAGGGATGATGACACCAGCTGTCTGTACCTCCATACCTGGCGCAGGGATGATGACACCGCTGTCTCTGTACCTCCAACCTGGCGCAGGGATGATGACACCAGCTGTCTGTACCTCCATACCTGGCGCAGGGATGATGACACCAGCTGTCTGTACCTCCATACCTGGCGCAGGGATG
>WNGS01008920.1:8012-36206 GCA_020271785.1 Procambarus virginalis
CCAAACATTACTTAATTTATTTACTAAGAAGCGTATGAAACTCCAAACGGCATGATTTCAACAGGATTATATAGTTGTCAAAAATCTTGATTTTATTATCAAGTATTTGTCACGATGTCTTTTACATAATTATGAGGCAGTTGAACACAAATTGTTCTGTATTATAAATGCATAATGCTAAATTTCTTTTATACATAACAGTAAAATAATGATCACCTCCATTAAATGATAACAGGAAATAGTAACTGGAAACGTTATCTGAACGAAAACACAATACGAACTTGTTTAGATGTTTTTTCTAATATAAAGATCGACAGTAAGGAATCTTATTCATTATGGACAAATTACAAAAAAAAAAACGATAATTTTCATTGAGGACCATATGTATTAGAGCCTACTTAATCACTTATTTATTAAAAGTACTGTGTTTTTTGAACCATTGGGGTTGTAAAGAAACGGAACGGCCTACCCGAAAGTCGTAAACATAAAAGTTGCATATCCCATTTTCCCCAACCCTCCCTGCAGTTTTTAAAATATCCCAAACATCCCAAATTCGACGCTTCAGCATCATTTTCGAGCCAAATTCTGGCACTCTGCACGTATTCGCATTTTGAAATAACGAATTTTAAACCAAAATAGACCAATTACTTAGCGCGGCGATGGGTCACATTTTGCCCAAACCCACCCTGAAGTTTTCAAACACCCAAACTTCCAAAATTCGAAGATTGAGCCATATTTGAGAGCCAAATTCTGGCTCTCTGCACATATCGCAGATTGAAATTACGAAGTTTTATACCGAAAATATGCCAATTACTGAGAGCGACGATGGGTCACATTTTGCCCAAACCCCCCTGCAGTTTTAAAATATATCACAAACTTCCCAAATTCGACCCTTGAGCCAAGTTTTGGAGCCAATTCTTACTCTCTGCACGTATTCGCAGTTTGAAATTACGAATTTTATACCGAAAAATATCCAATTACTGAAAGCAGCGATGGATCATATTTAGCCCAAACCCTCCCTCCAGTTTTCAAAATATCCCAAACATCCCAAACATCCCAAATTCGACACTTAAGCCATATTTTGGAGCCAAATTCTGGCTCTGCAAGTATTCGCAGTTTGAAATTACGAATTTTATACCGAAAATTTGCCAATTACTGAGAGCGGCGATGGGTCACATTTTGCCCAAACCCCCCTGCAGTTTTCAAAATATCCGAAACATCCCAAATTCGACCCTTGAGCCATATTTTGGAGCCAAATTCTGGCTCTCTGCACGTATTCGCAGTTTGAAGTCACGATTCTTTATACCGAAAATATGCCAATTACTGAAAGCAGCGATAGATCGCATTTTGCCCAAACCCTCCCTGCAGTTTTCAAAATATCCCAAACAACCCAAATTCGAAGCTTGAGCCATATTTGGGAGCCAAATTCTGGCTCTCTGCACATAATCGCAGTTTAAAATTACGAATTTTTATACCGAAAATATGCCAATTACTGAGAGCGGTGATGGGTAACATTTTGCCCAAACCCCCCTGCAGTTTAAAAATATATCTCAAACATCCCAAATTCGACCCTTGAGCCACATTTTGGAGCCAAATTCTGGCTCTCAGCACGTATTCGCAGTTTGAACTTACGAATTTTTATACCCAAAATATGCTAATTACTGAGAGAGTGATGGGTCTCATTTTGACCAAACTCCCACTGCAGTTTTCAAAATATCCCAAACATCCCAAATTCGACCCTTGAGCCATATTTTGGAACCAAATTCTGGCTCTCTGCATCTATTCGCAGTTTGAAATTACGACTTTTATACCGAAAATATGCCAATTGCTGAAAGCAGCGAGGGATCGCATTTTGCCCAAACCCTCCCTGTAGTTTTCAAAATATTCCAAACAACCCAAGTTCGACGCTTGATCCATATTTTGGGGCCAAATTCTGGCTCTCGGCACGTATTTGCAGTTAGAAATTACGAATTTTTATACCGAAAATATGCCAATTACTGAGAGCGGCGATGGGTCACATTTTGCCCAAACCCTCCCTGCAGTTTTCAAAATATCCCAAACATCCCAAATTCGTCGCTTGAGCCATATTTTGGAGCCAAGATGTCTAAGAAGTATATATATATATACGTGCAGAGTACGTATTTTGCAGTACATCTTTATTTAATGTTGCCTCCTCCGCATCAGCTCTAATGCGGCTGAAACGTCGAAATATGCAATAAAAACAGGGTTTCTCTCCTAATCAATATCTAGTCGCTATTGTAACGAGGTACGAATGGATGATTGAAAATAATGTATTTAATGTGAATTTGCAATTAATTACACGTATACATCAGATTTGTCGCATATGTAATGACGTAATAACAATAAACTGACAATCCTTAAAAATGTGGGAAAAACGACGAGATAGATTTGTCGCATATGTAATGAATTAATAACAATAAACTGGCAATCCTTAAAAACGTGGGAAATACGACGAGATATCCATTATTCGTCCAAATCACACAAATCAATATGTTTTCATTAGAATTAACTAAAATGTTCCAGATTTTCCGTGTATGTTACAGAAAGAAGATGTACTGTAAAAACAGCTCTAACGCGGCTGAAGAGAAGGGAACTATCAGGTGGAAAGCACCAAGACATTACGACTATATAGCACTGGGAAGGGGTCAGGATAAGGATTTGGGATGGGACGAGGGGAAGGAATGGTGCTCCAACCACTTGGAACACCATTCCAAGTGGTTGGAGCACCAACAATATCTTAGTCGCTATTGTAACGAGGTACGAATGGTTGATTGAAAAAAATGTATTTAATGTGAATTTGCAATTAATTACGCGTATACATCAGATTTGTCGCATATGTAATGACTTAATAATAATAAACTGGCAATCCTTAAAAACGTGGGAAAAACGACGAGATAGATTTGTCGCATATGTAATGAATTAATAACAATAAACTGGCAATCCTTAAAAACGTGGGAAATACGACGAGATAGTCAATTATTCGTTCAAATCACACAAATCAATGTGTTTTCATTAGAATTAACTAAAATGTTCCAGATTTTCCGTGTATGTTACAGAAAGAAGATTATGTATGTTACAGAAAGCTGCAAAAACAGTTCTAATGCGGCTGAAACGTCCAAATATGCAATAAAATCAGGGTTTCTCTCCTTGGATACGGATTGTCAGTTTATTGTTATTAATTCATTACATATGCCACAAATATGATCTATACACGTAATTATTTGCAAATTCACATTAAATACATTATTTAAATCAACCTTTCGTACCTCGTTACAATAGCGAGTAAGATATTGATTAGGAGAGAAACCCTGTTTTGATTGCATATTTCGACGTTACAGCAGCATTAGAGCTGATGCGGAGTCTTATTAGAGCTAAAACAGCTCTAATGCGGCTGAAACGTCGAAATATGCAATAAAAACAATGTTTCTCTCCTAATCAATGTCCTACTCGCTACTTTACCGAGATACAAATGGTTGATAGAAAATAATGTATTTAATGTGCATTTGCAATTAAATACGAGTTTGCATCATATATATCGTATATGTAGTGAATTCGTTCACTACATGCGAGAGTGAGGGGCTTCCTCCCGCCGTTTACCCGTTGGACCTCCTCCAGACTCCGGCAATGTTCTGGCACAGAGAAAGCTCCAACGGGTAAACGGCGGGAGTAAGCCCCCGCTCTCGCATGTAGTGAACGAATTCACTACATATATTCAATCAACCAATCGTACCTTGTTAAAATAGCGAGTAATATATTGATCATGAGAGAAACCCTGTTTTTATTGCATGTTTCGACGTTTCAGCCGCATTAGAGCTGATGCGGAGGAAGCAACGGCAACTTGTCTGATTAGAACTAAAACCGCTCTAATCCGGCTGAAACGTCGAAATATGCAATAAAAACAGGGTTTATCTCCTTATCAATATCTTACTCGCTAATTTAACGAGGTACGAATGGTTGATTGAAAATAATGTATTTAATGTGAATTTGCAATTAATTACGCGTATACATCAGAGTTGTCGCATACGTAATGAATTATTAACAAAAACTGACAATCCGTATCCAAGGAGAGAAACCCTGATTTTATTGCATATTTCGACGTTTCAGCCGCTAGGCTGGACGGTAGAGCGACGGTCTCGCGTCATGCAGGTCGGCGTTCAATCCCCGACCGTCCAAGTGGTTGGGGCACCATTCCTTCCACTCGTCCCATCCCAAATCCTTATCCTGACCCCTTCCCAGTGCTATATAGTCGTAATGACTTGGTGCTTTCCCCCTGATAGTTCGCTTTCCTTCAGCCGCGTTAGAGCTGTTTTTGCAGTACATCTTCTTTCTGTAACATACGCGGAAAATCTGGAACATTTTAGTTAATTCTAATGAAAACACATTGATTTGTGTGATTTGAACGAATAATGGACTATCTCGTCGTTTTTCCCACGTTTTTAAGGATTGCCAGTTTATTGTTATTAATTCATTACATATGCAACAAATCTGATGTATACGCGTAATTAATTGCAAATTCACAATAAATACATTACTTTCAATCAATCATTTGTATCTCGGTAAAGTATCGAGTTGGACATTGATTAGGAGAGAAACCTTGTTTTTATTGCATATTTCGACGTTTCAGCCGCATTAGAGCTGTTTTAGCTCTAATCAGACAAGTTACCGTTGCCCCAAATTCTGGCTCTCTGCACATATTCGCAGTTTTAAATTACGACTTTTTATACCGAAAATATGGCAATTACTTTGAGCGGCGATGGGTCACATTTTGCCCAAACCCCAACTGCGGTTTACAAAATATCCCAAACATCCCAAATTCGACGATTGAACCATATTTTGGAGCCAAATTCTGGCTCTCTGCACGTATTCGCAGTTTGAAATTACGAATTTTTATACCGAAAATATGCCAATTACTGATAGCGGCGATGGGTCACATTTTGCCCAAACCCACCCTGCAGTTTTCTAAATATCCGAAACATCCCAAATTCGACCCTTAAGCCATATTTTGGAGCCAAACTCTGGCTCTCTGAACGTATTCGCAGTTTGAAATTACGACTTTTTATACCGAAAATATGCCAATTGCTGAAAGCAGCGATGGATCGCATTTTGCCCAAACCCTCCCGGCAGTTTTCAAAATATCCCAAACATCCCAAATTCGACGCTTGAGCCATATTTTGGAGCAAAATTCTGGCTCTCTGCACTTATTCGCAGTTAGAAATTACGACATTTTATACCGAAAATATGCCAATTTCTGAGATCGGCGATGGGTCACATTTGGCCCAATCCCCCCTGCAGTTTTAAAATATATCACAAACATCCCAAATTCGACCCTTGAACCATATTTCGGAGCCAAATTCTGGCTCTCTGCTCGTATTCGCAGTTTGAAATTTCAAATTTTATACCGAAAATGTGCCAATTACTTAGAGCGCCAATGGGTCATATTTTGCCCAAACCCCCACTGCAATTTTCAAAATATCCCAAACATTCCAAATTCGACGCTTGAGCCATATTTTGGAGCCAAATTCTGGATCTCTGCACTTATTCGCAGTTTGAAATTACGACTTTTTATACCGTAAATATGCCAATTACTGAGAGCAGCGATGGGTCATATTTTGCCCAAACCCCCCTGCAGTTTTAAAATATATCACAAACATCCCAAATTCAACCCTTGAGCCATATTTTGGAGCCAAATTCTGGCTCTCTGCACGTATTCGCAGTTTGAAATTACGACATTTTATACCGAAAATGTCCCAATTACTGAGAGCGGCGATGGGTCACATTTTGCCCAAACCCCTCTGTAGTTTTCAAAATATCCGAAACATCCCAAATTCGACCCTTGAGCCATATTTTGGAGGCAAATTCTGGCTCTTTGTATGTATTCGCAGTTTGAAATTACTACTTTTATACCGAAAATATGCCAATTACTGAAAGCAGCGATGGATCGCATTTTGCCCAAACCCACCCTGCAGTTTTCAAAATATCCCAAACATCCCATGCGAGAGTGGGGGCTTACTCCCGCCGTTTACCCGTTGGGTCTCCTCCAGTCTCCGGCAATGTTCTCGCACAGAGAAAGCTCCAACGGGTAAACGGCCGGAGTCAGCCCCCGCTCTTGCATGTAGTGAACGAATTCACTACATATAATCAATCAACCAATCGTACCTCGTTAAAATAGCGAGTAATATATTGATCATGAGAGAAACCCTGTTTTTATTGCATGTTTCGACGTTTCAGCCGCATTAGAGCTGATGCGGAGGAGGCAACGGAAACTTGTCTGATTAAAGCTAAAACCGCTCTAATCCGGCTGAAACGTCGATATATGCAATAAAAACAGGGTTTCTCTCCTAATCAATATCTTACTCGCTAATTTAACGAGGTACGAATGGTTGATTGAAAATAATGTATTTAATGTGAATTTGCAATAAATTGCGCGTATACATCAGATTTGTCGCATATGTAATGAATTATTAACAATAAACTGACAATCCGTATCCAAGGTGAGAAACCCTGATTTTATTGCATATTTCGACGTTTCAGCCGCATTAGAGCTGTTTTTGCAGTACATCTTCTTTCTGGAACATACACGGAAAATCTGGAACATTTTAGTTAATTCTAATGAAAACACATTGATTTGTGTGATTTGAACGAATAATGGACTATCTCGTCGTATTTCCCACGTTTTTAAGTTTATTGCCAGTTTATTGCCAGTAAGCCAGTTTATTGTTATTAACTCATTACATATGCGACAAATCTGACGTATACGCGTAATTAATTGCAAATTCACATTAAATACATTATTTTCAATCAACCATTCGTACCTCGTTACAATAGCGACTAAGATAGTGATTAGGAGAGAAACCTTGTTTTTATTGCATATTTCGACGTTTCAGCCGCATTAGAGCTGATGCGGAGGAGGCAACGGCAACTTGTCTGATTAGAGCTAAAACAGCTCTAATATGCGGCTGAAACGTCGAAATATGCAATAAAAACAGGGTTTCTCTTCTAATCAATATCTTACTCGAACGTTAACGAGGTACGAATGGTTGATTGAAATAATGTATTTAATGTGAATATGCAATCATAAAAGTATACATCNAGATCACAACCATTAATTCCTTGTTCAAAAATAAGAATCCAGTTGGAAAGTTTGCTAGATATTTGCTCACAATTCAAGAATTCAATCCCACATTTGGATATATTCCAGGAAAGCAAAATGTTGTAGCCGATGCGCTTTCTCGACACGTAGCTGCGATTCAGTTAAATTACCCAGCATTAGATGCTACAGTAGTAGAAACGGAACAGCGACAAGACCCCATATGGGCACCCGTCATTAAATTTTTGACTAAGCAAGACACTCGCCGATTCATAAACCGCCAGTACCATTGAAAGAATTAGTTATGTTAGACAATTTACTGTGTAGAGTAGTAAAGCTAGGGACAGCCCCGAGGAAATGTTGTCAGTTAGTTGTTCCAGCTGTCTTGGTACCAACTGTGTTAAAAATTATCCATGATGCTCCTGCAAGTGCACATCCAGGAAAGGATCGTACACTCCAACAAGGTCGATTAAAGTATTTTTGGCCAAAAATGGCTAAGGACATTACTCATTATGTTGATAGATGTTTAACTTGCCTACAGCACAAGGGACATGTTTCAGGACCTAATCCAATTCAGATGTACCCAACAACTAAAGCTCCTTGGGAACGAGTATCGATGGATCTATTGACAAATTTTGCGGAAACAGAGAAAGGGAACAAACATTTGCTTGTAATGGTCGATAATTTTTCACGATTTTGCGAACTAGTTCCTATCCCGAACAAAACAGCAGAAACTATAGCCAGTGCATTCCATGACCACATAATTTGTAGATATAGTATGCCTAAAGTAATCCTTTCAGATAATGGTCCAGAATTCAGTAATAGTATTTTAACTAGCTTGTGTGATTTATATAACATTAAAAAATGTAGCATCATGCCTTATCATCCGGCAAGTAACGGACTCGCCGAACGTACTAACAGAAAAGTGTTAGATGCCTTGAGAGTCACTTTGAATTTTGATAACAACAATTGGGATGATTTTATACCCTTAATTCAGTGTGCTATAAATTCTTCGATTAATGTTTCTACAGGTGACACACCTCACGCTATTCTTTATGGTACAGATAAGATCCTCCCTAATGAATTGATTAACGTACCTCCTACTCCCTATATAACGTAGATGATTTTGTTCAAGTAAAGCGTAGACAAATGCAACTAGTATTCAAGAAAATACGAGAACAATTGTCCAAAGCTACAGCCGAGTTCACTCGAGCAAGGAATGAACGAGCTAAACCCAGTAAAATAACTATTGGATCTGTAGTAATGATACTTAACCAACACAGGTCTGGTCCTATGTATAAGTTAACTAAGAAATTTTTGGGTCCATATAAGGTAATCGAGCTTATCAAAGGTAACAAGTATAGATTGAAAAATTAGTATCAGGGGAGTATATAAATGAGCATTTAGACCATATGAAGTTAGCTAAAATGACTGTTGACGACACTGATGAGGAAGATGACAATGAACTTACCCAGACAGATACTCCTATTGGGACACCACCTTCTGTGGTTGACAGACCACTTGATGTTCAGCAACCCCATACTAGCACTTATAATCTTAGATCTAGACCTCTCGTTTCAACCGTGCACTCACCACATGTCCATTGGCTAGATGATAACGAGGTTATCCTCAAGATGATAGTTTGTCACATGCAGTTTCATCTGTTCCTGATCCTCAGTCAGAGCCAGAGTTGTATAGTGCTCTGGATGAGCTAGGTGTAGATATCCGCAGAATTTACAATTAAGTGCACTCTGCAGTTATTCTGTTTTGTTTTGCAAAATTCATTTGCAGTATTTCCACCACATGTGTCTTATTATTACCAATATATATATAGTATGATCATGTTTTCTCAATTTATTTTGTTACAAATTAAATGCCATTGTTAAGTCTACTGCCATTTGTAATTTTTTTTTACAGTGCTTGTCATAAAGATTTCATTAATGTTCTAGCAACCACATTGAGGCCAGTGAATCCTGACTGCTATCACGCAGATGTTAGTCTTCTTGTTCCAGGTCTTGTATATACTTGTAAATATATTGCAAATTAAATATATTGTACATTGGTCTTGTAAATATATATTGTACATTGAAAATGAAAAAAAAAAAAAAAAAAAAAAACAATCATTATCTAATCTTAAAATTCATTTGTGGTTGTTAGGTCAGAATTTTGTTCATTAATGTAATAATTGTTTAATTTTGTATTGTTTCAAGCACATGCCATTGACACATGTTAATAATTTTGTTTAGGCAATACCTTGAGTTGTATTGTTCATTCTGACAAGTAGACATACACATGTTCTTCATACTAAGGTTGAATCAAAGCATTGTTACCATGATTTTCAGCTATTATGTTCAAAATTTTTTTTTGGTGCATATGCCAAGATGCTAGTATTACGCACACCTGATCTATTTTCAATGTTTATTATGCAATTTTCACATGTAAGCCATTATTGAATGCCACCGAGGTCCTTTCAGTATTATTGTAACTTTATAGCTAGCCAGAGCTTGTCGACAAGGGACGTCGACTTGGTAGCGTGTCCGAGCGGTGTTATATTCAAATTCCCCGCCAGTTTGGTACATAACCAATCACAGCCGAGTAGGCCTCTGACGTCATGCCAGATTCTCAGCCACCAGCCATGCTTGCGGTAGGCAGTTAGCTCCACAGACCACAGTAGTAGGACCTCGGTTGGCCAGATATATATCTTGTTGCCTTAGCCAATAAATCAACGAACCAACTTCTGAGTCTACATTCAACCCCCATACAAGGCAAAGAATACATAGCAACACATCTGATGTATCGCGTAATTAATGCAAATTCACCAATAAATACATTACTTTCAATCAATCATTTGTATCTCGGTAAGTAGCGAGTTTGGACATTGATTAGGAGAGAAACCTTGTTTTATTGCATATTCGACGTTTCAGCCGCATTAGAGTTATTTTAGCTCTAATCAGACAAGTACCGTTGCCCCAAATTCTGGCTCTCTGCACATATTCGCAGATTTAAATTACGACTTTTTATACCGAAAATATGGCAATTACTTTGAGCGGCGATGGGTCACATTTTGCCCAAACCCCAACTGCGGTTTACAAAATATCCCAAACATCCCAAATTCGACGATTGAACCATATTTTGGAGCCAAATTCTGGCTCTCTGCACGTATTCGCAGTTTGAAATTACGATTTTTTATACCGAAAATATGCCAATTGCTGAAAGCAGCGATGGATCGCATTTTGCTCAAACCCTCCCTGCAGTTTTCAAAATATCCCAAACATCCCAAATTCGACGCTTGAGCCATATTTTGGAGCCAAATTCTGGATCTCTGCACTTATTCGCAGTTAGAAATTACGACATTTTATACCGAAAATATGCCAATTTCTGAGATCGGCGATGGGTCACATTTTGCCCAAACCACCCCCTGCAGTTTTACAATATATCACAAACATCCCAAATTCGAACCTTGAGCCATATTTTGGAGCCAAATTCTGGCTCTCTGCACGTATTCGCAGTTTGAAATTACGACATTTTATAACGAAAATGTGCCAATTACTGAGAGCGGCGAGTGGTCACATTTTGCCCAAACCCCTATGCAGTTTTCAAAATATCCGAAACATCCCAAATTCGACGCTTGAGCCATATTTTGGAGCCAAATTCTGGATCTCTGCACTTATTCGCAGTTTGAAATTACGACATTTTATACTGTAAATATGCCAATTACTGAGAGCAGCGATGGGTCACATTTTGCCCAAACCCCCCTGCAGTTTTAAAATATATCACAAACATCCCAAATTCAACCCTTGAGCCATAATTTGGAGCAAAATTCTGGATCTCTGCACGTATTCGCAGTTTCAAATTACGACATTTTATACCGAAAATGTGCCAATTACTGAGAGCGGCGATGGGTCACATTTTGCCCAAACCCCTCTGCAGTTTTCAAAATATCCGAAACATCCCAAATTCGACCCTTGAGCCATATTTTGGAGGCAAATTCTGGCTCTTTGTATGTATTCGCAGTTTGAAATTACTACTTTTATACGGAAAATATGCCAATTACTGAAAGCAGCGATGGATCGCATTTTGCCCAAACCCACCCTGCAGTTTTCAAAATATCCCAAACATCCCATGCGAGAGTGGGGGCTTACTCCCGCCGTTTACCCGTTGGATCTCCTCCAGTCTCCGGCAATGTTCTCGCACAGAGAAAGCTCCAACGGGTAAACGGCCGGAGTCAGCCCCGCTCTTGCATGTAGTGAACGAATTCACTACATATAATCAATCAACCAATCGTACCTCGTTAAAATAGCGAGTAATATATTGACCATGAGAGAAACCCTGTTTTTATTGCATGTTTCGACGTTTCAGCCGCATTAGAGCTGATGCGGAGGAGGCAACGGAAACTTGTCTGATTAAAGCTAAAACCGCTCTATTCCGGCTGAAACGTCGATATATGCAATAAAAACAGGGTTTCTCTCCTAATCAATATCTTACTCGCTAATTTAACGAGGTACGAATGGTTGATTGAAAATAATGTATTTAATGTGAATTTGCAATTAATTACGCGTATACATCAGATATGTCGCATATGTAATGAATTAATAACAATAAACTGGCACTCCTTAAAAGCGTGGAAAATACGACGAGATAGTCCATTATTCGTCCAAATAACACAAATCAATGTGTTTTCATTAGAATTAACTAAAATGTTCCAGATTTTCCGTGTATGTTACAGAAAGAAGATGTACTGCAAAAACAGCTCTAATGCAGCTGAAACGTCGAAATATGCAATAAAATCAGGGTTTCTCTCCTTGCATACGGATTGTCAGTTTATTGTTATTAATTCATTATATATGCGACAACTCTGATGTATACGCGTAATTAATTGCAAATTCACATTAAATACATTATTTTCAATCAACCATTCGTACCTCGTTAAATTAGCGAGTAAGATATTGATAAGGAGAGAAACCCTGTTTCTATTGCATATTTCTACGTTTCAGCCGGATTAGAGCGGTTTTAGCTCTAATCAGACAAGTTGCCGTTGCCTCCTCCGCATCAGCTCTAATGCGGCTGAAACGTCGAAACATGCAATAAAAACAGGGTTTCTCTCATGATCAATATATTACTCGCTATTTTAACAAAGTACGATTGGTTGATTGAATATATGTAGTGAATTCGTTCACTACATGCGAGAGCGGGGGCTTACTCCCGCCGTTTACCCGTTAGAGCTTTCTCTGTGCCAGAACATTGCCGGAGACTGGAGGAGGTCCAACGGGTAAATTGCGAGAAAAAGCCCCTTATTCTCGCATGTAGTGAACGAATTCACTACATATACGATATATATGATGCAAACTCGTATTTAATTGCAAATGCACATTAAATACATTATTTTCAAATTATTTGTATCTCGGTAAAGTAGCGAGTAGGACATTGATTAGGAGAGAAACCTTGTTTTTATTGCATATTTCGACGTTTCAGCCGCATTAGAGCTGTTTTAGCTCTAATAAGACTCCGCATCAGCTCTAATGCGGCTGTAACGTCGAAATATGCAATAAGAACAGGGTTTCTCTCCTAATCAATATCTTACTCGCTATTGTAACGAGGTACGAAAGGTTGATTTAAATAATGTATTTATTTAGTGTACATTGAGCTGTAACGTCGAAATATGCAATAAGAACAGGGTTTCTCTCCTAATCAATATCTTACTCGCTATTGTAACGAGGTACGAAAGGTTGATTTAAATAATGTATTTAATGTGAATTTGCAATTAATTACGCGTATAGATCAGATTTGTGGCATATGTAATGAATTAATAACAATAAACTGACAATCCGTATCCAAGGAGAGAAACCCTGATTTTATTGCATATTTCGACGTTTCAGCCGCATTAGAGCTGTTTTTGCAGCTTTCTGTAACTTACATAATCTTCTTTCTGTAACATACACGGAAAATCTGGAACATTTTAGTTAATTCTAATGAAAACACATTGATTTGTGTGATTTGAACGAATAATTGACTATCTCGTCGTATTTCCCACGTTTTTAAGGATTGCCAGTTTATTGTTATTAATTCATTACATATGCGACAAATCTATCTCGTCGTTTTACCCACGTTTTTAAGGATTTTTAAGTTTTTTTTTAAGTTTATTGTTATTAAGTCATTACATATGCGACAAATCTGATGTATATGCGTAATTAATTGCAAATTCACATTAAATACATTATTTTCAATCAACCATTCGTACCTCGTTACAATAGCGACTAAAATATTGATTAGGAGAGAAACCCTGTTTTTATTGCATATTTCGACGTTTCAGGCGCATTAGAGCTGATGCTGAGGAGGCAACGGCAACTTGTCTGATTAGTGCTAAAACAGCTCTAATACGGCTGAAACGTCGAAATATGCAATAAAAACAAGGCTTCTCTCCTAATTAATGTCCTACTCGTTACTTTACCGAGATACAAATGGCTGATTGAAAATAATGTATTTAATGTGCATTTGCAATTAAATACGAGTTTGCATCATATATATCGTATATGTAGTCAATTCGTTCTCTACATGCGAGAGTGGGGGCTTACTCCCGTCGTTGACCCGTTGAACCTCCTCCAGTGTCTGGCAATGTTCTGGCACAGAGAAAGCTCCAACAGGTAAACGGCGTGAGTAAGCCCCCGCTCTCGCATGTAGTGAACGAATTCACTATATATATTCAATCAAACAAACGTACCTCGTTAAAATAGCGAGTAATATATTGATCATGAGAGAAACCCTGTTTTTATTGCAAATTTCGACGTTTCAGCCGCATTAGAGCTGATGCGGAGGAGGCAACGGCAACTTGTCTGATTAGAGCTAAAACCGCTCTAATCTGGCTGAAACGTCGAAATATGCAATAAAAACAAGGTTTCTCTCCTAATCAATATCTTACTTGTTATTGTAACGAGGTACGAATGGTTGATTGAAAATAATGTATTTAATGTGAATTTGCAACTAATTACACGTATACATCAGATATGTCGCATATGTAATGAATTAATAACAATAAACTGGCAATCCTTAAAATCGTGGGATATACGACGAGATAGTCCATTATTCGTCCAAATCACACAATTCAATATGTTTTCATTAGAATTAACTAAAATGTTCCAGATTTTCCGTGTATGTTACAGAAAGAAGATGTACTGTAAAAACAGCTCTAACGCGGCTGAAGGGAAGGGAACTATCAGGGGGAAAGCACCAAGACATTACGACTATATAGCACTGGGAAGGGGTCAGGATAAGGATTTGGGATGGGACGAGGGGAAGGAATGGTGCTCCAACCACTTGGACGGTCGAGGATTGAACGCCGACCTGCATGAGGCGAGACCGTCGCTCTAACGTCCAGCCTTGCGGCTGAAACTTCGAAATATGCAATAAAATCAGGGTTTCTCTCCTTGGATATGGATTGTCAGTTTATTGTTATTAATTCATCACACATGCGACAAATCAGATGTATACGCGTAATTGATTGCAAATTCACATTAAATACATTATTTCAATCAACCATTCGTACCTCGTTAAATTAGCGAGTAAGATATTGATAAGGAGAGAAACCCTGTTTTTATTTAAGCTCCTGGCACGCATATCGTTTCGGGCAAAACTCTTGTGATATTTTACCTACTAAAAAGCTGAACTGGTCAATTTTGTTGGCCTGTGAATGCCAGTGACTACTCTTATGACATTCCCTAATTTCTGCAATATTGTCAAACTAATGACAATTACTAGTAGTTAATTATATATTACCTAAATAATTGCAGAACTGATGTGTAGTAAAGCAACAATCCAAATTAACCACTGATGTGGCCAGAACCACGCTGTCGTTGCCCGGTCGGTCTGTTCGTATACACCATACGAAGGTTACAGCATAATCTAACCTAACCTAAAACAACAGAGCCTAAGAATGACTAACCTGAGAATAATAAATCCTAAGCTATGAATATTTACAATAGTACACTGGTTGTTTTTATTGATTTAGGGGCGACGACATGAGTAAACTGGTTATGTTGTGTTGATTTAGGGGCAACGAACTGGTTATTACACCATGTTTTGTACATAAACAAACACAAGGTGTAATTCTTTTAATTACAATAATAATAACAAAAAAAGGTAATAATTAATGTACTTGTTAAGCAAAATTGGCAAAATCTTATTATTTTCCATTAGGGGAAAAAATTAAAAGATATTTGGAAAGAGATATGTAGACTATGTCTTACATTTTCTTCCGTTATTTACACTAAAAGAACGTATAAACGTTACTTAATTAATTAATTTAACACTTTCGCCACTCAGTGGTGCGCGAGCGCCTCTCTTAAGTTTTGTTCGGGTTACTCAAGGGTGACACTGGAGGGCGTCACGATAATAAATATTTGTATAAATTCCAATTTCGATCCGATCTACTTGGGGATAATTTACAAATGTTCGCCATGAAATTTACGTTTTCTCTAATAGCCGAACAGCTTATTTGAGAAAACAGCATGGCAGGAATCATCGTGGTAAACAATTGTATTATTGACACGCCGAGTATGATCGATGTAGTTTTTATATTTGTTGCAGGTCGAACGCATCCTTATGTGAAATTTTATACTTATGTTCTTCGAGAACATTCTATTGCGAACATATTGGTACAAAAAATGAAATACGTACATCGAAAAATAATGTCAGGACAGTGACAAGAGTATACACTTTTAAATGTGGCCGCTCCATCGCCGATACGCTAATTTCATTTGGGGAAATATATTTTTTCATACGCCGTTTCGCGACAATTACTAATTATATCAGATATAAACGTTGCAAAAGAAGTTTAGGATTAAGTAACATATTAAACATAAAAAAACGAATACATTAATACCTAAACAGTTTGTATATACAGTGATAAATTGTGCCAAACATTACTTAATATTATTTACTAAGAAGCGTATGACAACTCCAAACGGCATGATTTCAACAGGATTATATAGTTGTCAAAAAAATCTTGATTTTAATTATCAAGTATTTGTCACGATGTCTTTTACATAATTATGAGGCAGTTGAACCACCAAATTGTTCTGTATTATAAAATGCCAATGCAAATTTCTTTATACATAACAGTAAANCTTTACCGAGATACAAATGGTTGATTGAAAATAATGTATTAAGGTGCATTTTCTATTAAATACGGGTTGCATCATATATATCGTATATGTAGGAATCGTTCAATACATGCATAATAAACAAGATAAACAAGACCTCGTCATGGAGAGTCTGGGGACAGGGGTCTTAAGAAGACCTTGACAAGGCCGCCTACAAACGCCCTAAAGACGGCAAATTCATTTGCCGTGTTGGAGGACGAGTGCTGTGGTGAGCCAGCGGTTCACTCCGAAAAGAAATCAGCAAGGAGCGGCGAAGCGCGGGCCCCTCAGGGCGCTCAGAAAGTTAAGGAGTACCGAGGCGAGTTTTGGTTGTGGGAGATTCCCAGGTGAGGTATTTAGACAGAACGTTTTGTCAGAGATAGGGGGAACAGATTAAGAGTTTGCTATCCGGGAGCTGGAATTGGTGATATTGTTGGAAACATGAAAGATATTATGACGGGAAATGGGAGCAAACCCATTATTTGTATTAGTGTAGGGGGTAATGATGTTGGGAGAGTTAGAAGTGAGGAACTAATACTGAAATTCAAGACAGCAATAGAATTAGTTAGGAGCAAGGGAGGAATCCCGATCATATGTGGCATTCTTCCAAGAAAGGGAGTGGGAAATGAATGGATGTCGAGGGCACTTGGTGTCAATTGCAGGCTGGAAAGATATTGCAAATCTAATGCAATATCTTATATAGACAACTGGGAACACTTCTATGGAAGAAATGAAATGTATGCTCGGGATGGGGTGCATCTATCGAGAGCTGGGGTTGTTGCTGTTGCAAACTCGTTGGAAGAAGTGGTTAGAGGTGTTTGGGTTTAAACTGTTAGTAGATAGAGGTATGGGAATTGATTTGGAGGAAGGATGTAATAAAAGTATGTGTTTGCGGGAGAAGGAATTGGCAAAATGATCAGGGAAAGAGAAGGGCCTCAAAATAACAATTCACTTAGGGTATATTACACAAACAGTAGAAGTCTAAGAAATAAAATTAACGAATTAAATGCTCTTGTCTGCACAGAAAAAATAGATATTATTGCACTTACCGAAACGTGGATGAATGTTGATAATAGAGAACTATTAGCCGAATATCAAATAAATGGATTTAAACTATTTCACACAGATAGATATATTAGACGAGGTGGTGGAGTAGCCATATACGTTAGGGACAATTTGAAATGTAGTCTCAAAGAGGGAATCAAAACTGAGCCACACACAGAAACTATTTGGATAGAATTAAACGAAAAAGCAAATAATATTATATTGGAGTTATATATAGGCCACCAAATTTAGACAGAATGGAAGCAAAGCATCTATGGGATGAAATATCTAGGGCATCTAGATCTAACAGTATTTATGTCATGGGTGACTTTAATTTGAGTGGAATAAACTGGTTGAACAAAACAGGGAATAGTGAAGCAGAAGATTTTCTAGAATTAATTGACGATTGCTTTCTTACGCAACACATTAAGGAACCAACACGGGAAAATAATATTTTAGATTTAGTGTTAACTAACAGGGAAACACAAATTAATGACATCGAAATAGGGAGTGAGCTAGGGAACAGTGATCACAAAGAAATCAGATTTGGCATAGAATGGAATAGACCTGTAGGAGAAAATTCTGTTAAAGTGCCAGATTTTCGAAAAGCTGATTTTAATAGCCTAAGAATTTTTTGGGTCAAATTGATTGGAAAGTCTTGGGTATGGGGTGTGGGCCGGTCTTGGAGCGAGACATGAACCCAGCGATAGGTGATGTAAATGGGGATTTCGATGTAGATTCAATTTATAACGTATTTAAGAATATTCTAAACAAAGCACAGGAACGTAGTATACCACACAAATTGAATAGATCGATTACTAATGACCCAAAGTGGATAACAAAGAATTTGAAGAATCTTATAGGTAAAAAGAGAGCTTGGTACAAGAGGATTAAAAATGGGGAGGTCACTTTAGAACAGGAATTCGTACAACTAGTTAGAAATGTTAAAAAAGAGATAAGGAAAGCAAAAAGAAACTATGAAGTTCGTATAGCAGGGCAAGCAAAGACAAATCCTAAAGGGTTTTTCAGTTATATCGAACTAAGACTAGGGAAAGGATAGGTCCATTAAAAACTGAGACAGGTCAAATAACAGATAGTGATGAAGAGATGAGTAGTATTTTAATAAATATTTTGTATCTGTATTTACTAAAGAGGAACTTAACAATATGCCTTCAGCCCAACAAGTCTATGTGGGTGGGGACGAGGACAGGTTGACGAGTTTAGCAGTTACCAGGGAGGATGTTCTTAAACAAATAGTAAAACTCAAACCAAACAAATCCCCAGGGCCGGATGAAGTGTTTGCCAGAGTGCTGAAAGAATGCAAAGAGGAGCTTTGTGACCCACTGTCAATCATATTTAATAAATCAATAGAGTCAGGCACAGTGCCAGAGTTTTGGAAAGTTGCTAATGTGATACCAGTTTTAAGAAAGGAGATAGATCACTTGCGTCTAACTATCGACCAATTAGCCTAACGTCTATTGTGGGAAAGTTACTCGAATCTATAATAGCAAATAAAATTCGTCTTCATCTTGAAAAACATAAATTAATAATTGAGTCGCAACATGGTTTTATAAATGGCCGTTCATGTTTAACAAATTTGTTATCTTTTTATTCTAGCATAGTTGAGGCAGTTGATAGTGGTAAGGATTGTGATGTTGTGTACCTTGACTTTAGCAAAGCTTTCGATACAGTGCCACATGAAAGACTGATTAAAAAGATAGAGGCTCATGGTATTGGGGGTGCTATATTAAGCTGGATTAGGGCATGGCTATACCAAAGGAAACAGAGAGTTAGTATAAATGGAGTCAAGTCAGAGTGGGAAAATGTTGTAAGTGGAGTGCCTCAAGGCTCTGTCTTGGGACCTCTGTTGTTATAATATATATAAATGATTTAGATTCAGGTTTGAGTAGCAACATTTGCAAATTTGCCGATGATACGAAAATCGGTAGGGAAATTAATTCGGAGGAGGACTCACTATCACTTCAAGTTGATCTAGATAGGGTTTTGAAATGGTCAAAGGACTGGCAGATGCAGTTTAATGCTGATAAATGTAAAGTTCTGAGGCTAGGTAATGATGATAGAGTTACAAGATACGAGCTAGATGGTGTTGAGATTGCGAAGTCGGATTGCGAAAGGGATCTGGGAGTTATAATTAGTAAGAATTTAAAACAAAAGGATCAATGCATAAATGTTCGTAATAAGGCAAATAGGACACTCGGATTTATTAATCGCAGCGTAAGTAACAAGACACCTGGTGTGGTTCTCAAGCTATATCTTGCTCTGGTTAGGCCCCATTTAGATTATGCAGTTCAGTTTTGGTCGCCATATTATAGAATGGATATAAATTCACTTGAACGTGTCCAGCGTAGGATGACTAAGTTAATTCCCCAAATTAGAAATCTTTCATATGAAGAAAGATTAACAAAGCTTAATTTGCATTCACTGGAAAGGCGAAGAGTTAGGGGTGACATGATAGAGGTTTACAAGTGGATGAATGGACATAACAAAGGGATATTAATAGGGTATTGAAAGTATCAACACAGGACAGAACGCGAAACAATGGGTATAAATTGGATAAGTTTAGATTTAGGAAAGACTTGGGTAAATACTGGTTCAGTAACAGGGTTGTTGATTTGTGGAACCAATTGCCGCGTAACATTGTGGAGGTGGGGTCCCTCGATTGTTTCAAGCATGGGTTGGACATGTATATGAGTGGGATTGGTGGTTTAAATAGGAGCTGCCTCGTATGGGCCAATAGGCCTTCTGCAGCAGTTACCTTTGTTCTTATGTTTCTTATGCGAGAGAGGGGGCTTACTCCCGCCGTTTACCCGTTAGACCTCCTCCAGTCTCCGGCAATGTTCTGGCACAGAGAAAGCTCCAACGGGTAAACGGCGGAAATAAGCCGTTTATTTCAATGGGTCACAATAAAATGGGTCACAATAAAATGTGACCCATCGCTGCTCTCAGTATATGGCATACTTTCGGTATAAAAATTCGTAATTTCAAACTGCGAATACGGGCAGAGAGCGAGAATTTGGCTCCAAAATATGGCTCAAGCGTCGCATTTGGGAAGTTTGAGATATTTTGAAACCTGCAGGAAGGGTTTGGGCAAAATGTGATCCATCGCCGCTCTCAGTAATTGGCATATTTTCAGTAATTGGTTACAGAAAGAAGATGTACTGCAAAAACAGCTCTAACGCGGCTGAAGGAAAGCGAACTATCAGGGGGAAAGCACCAAGTCATTACGACTATATAGCACTGGGAAGGGGTCAGGATAAGGATTTGGGATGGGACGAGGGGAAGGAATGGTGCCCCAACCACTTGGACGGTCGGGGCTTGAACGCCGACCTGCATGACGCGAGACCGTCGCTCTACCGTCCAGCCTAGCGGCTGAAACGTCGAAATATGCAATAAAATCAGGGTTTCTCTCCTTGGATACGGATTGTCAGTTTATTGTTATTAATTCATCACACATGCGACAAATAAGATGTATACGCGTAATTGATTGCAAATTCACATTAAATACATTATTTCAATCAACCATTCGTACCTCGTTAAATTAGCGAGTAAGATATTGATTAGGAGAGAAACCCTGTTTTTATTGCATATTTCGACGTTTCAGCCGCATTAGAGCTGTTTTAGCTCTAATCAGAGAAGTTACCGTTGCCTCGTCCGCATCAGCTCTAATGCGGCTGAAACGTCGAAATATGCAATAAAAACAAGGTTTCTCTCCTAATCAATATCTTACTCGCTAATTTCACGAGGTACGAATGGTTGATTGAAAATAATGTATTTAATGTGAATTTGCAATTAATTACGCGAATACATCAGATTTGTCGCATATGTAAAGAATTAATAAAAAAAATCTGACAATCCGTATCCAAGGAGAGAAACCCTGATTTTATTGCATATATCGACGTTTCAGCCGCATTAGCGCTGTTTTTGCAGTACATCTTCTTTCTGAAACATACACGGAAAATCTGGAACATTTCAGTTAACTCTAATGAAAACACATTGATTTTTGTGATTTGAACGAATAATGGACTATCTCGTCGTTTTTCCCACGTTTATAATGATTGCCAGTTTATTGCTATTAATTCATTACATATGCGACAAATCTGATGTATACGAGTAATTAAATGCCAATTCACATTAAATACATTTTTTTCAATCAATCAACATTGCAAATGCACATTAAATACATTATTTTCAATCAACCATTTGTATCTCGGTAAAGTAGCGAGTAGGACATTGATTAGGCGAGAATCCTTGTTTTTATTGCATATTTCGACGTTTCAGCCGCATTAGAGCAGTTTTAGCTCTAATCAGACTCCGCATCAGCTCTAATGCGGCTGAAACGTCGAAATATGCAATAAAAACAGGGTTTCTCTCCTAATCAATATCTTACTCGCTATTGTAACGAGCTACGAATGGTTGATATAAATAATGTATTTAATAAGAATTTGCAATTAACTACGCGTATACATCAGATTTGTCGCATATGTAATGAATTAATAACAATAAACTGACAATCCGTATCCAATGAGAGAAACCCTGATTTTATTGCAAATTTCGACGTTTCAGCCGCATTAGAGCTGTTTTTGCAGCTTTCTGTAACATACATAATCTTCTTTCTGTAACATACACGGAAAATCTGGAACATTTTAGTTAATTCTAATGAAAACACATTGATTTGTGTGATTTGAACGAATAATGGACTATCTCGTCGTATTTCCCACGTTTTTAAGGATTGCCAGTTTATTGTTATTAATTCATTACATATGCGACAAATCTATCTCGTCGTTTTTCCCACGTTTTTAAGGATTGTCAGTTTATTGTTATTACGTCATTACATATGCGACAAATCTGATGTATACGCGTAATTAATTGCAAATTCACATTAAATACATTATTTTCAATCATCCATTCGTACCTCGTTACAATAGCGACTAGATATTGATTAGGAGAGAAACCCTGTTTTTATTGCATATTTCGACGTTTCAGCCGCATTAGAGCTGATGCGGAGGAGGCAACATTAAATAAAGATGTACTGCAAAATACGTACTCTGCACGTATATATATATATACTTCTTAGACATCTTGGCTCCAAAATATGGCTCAAGCGACGAATTTGGGATGTTTGGGATATTTTGAAAACTGCAGGGAGGTTTGGGCAAAATGTGACCCATCGCCGCTCTCAGTAATTGGCATATTTTCGGTATAAAAATTCGTAATTTCTAACTGCAAATACGTGCCGAGAGCCAGAATTTGGCCCCAAAATATGGATCAAGCGTCGAACTTGGGTTGTTTGGAATATTTTGAAAACTACAGGGAGGGTTTGGGCAAAATGCGATCCCTCGCTGCTTTCAGCAATTGGCATATTTTCGGTATAAAAGTCGTAATTTCAAACTGCGAATACATGCAGAGAGCCAGAATTTGGTTCCAAAATATGGCTCAAGGGTCGAATTTGGGATGTTTGGGATATTTTGAAAACTGCAGTGGGAGTTTGGTCAAAATGAGACCCATCACCGCTCTCAGTAATTAGCATATTTTGGGTATAAAAATTCGTAAGTTCAAACTGCGAATACGTGCTGAGAGCCAGAATTTGGCTCCAAAATGTGGCTCAAGGGTCGAATTTGGGATGTTTGAGATATATTTTAAAACTGCAGGGGGGTTTGGGCAAAATGTTACCCATCGCTGCTCTCAGAAATTGGCATATTTACGGTATAAAATTCGTAATTTCAAACTGCGAATAAGTGCAGAGAGCCATAATTTGGCTCCAAAATATAGCTCAATCGTTGAATTTAGAATGTTTGGGATATTTTGAAAACTGCAGAGGGGGTTTGGGCAAAATATGACCAATCGCCGCTCTCAGTAATTGGCATATTTTCGGTATAAAAAGTCGTAATTTCTAACTGCGAATACGTGCAGAGAGCCAGAATTTGGCTCCAAAATATGGCTCAAGCGTCGCATTTGGGATGTTTGGGATATTTTGAAAACTGCAGGGAGGGTTTGGGCTAAATGTGATCCATCGCCGCTTTCAGTAATTGGCATATTTTCGGTATAAAAATCTTAATTTAAAACTGCGAATACGTACAGAGAGCCAGAATTTGGCTCCAAAATATGGCTCAATGGTCGAATTTGGGATGTTTGTGATATATTTTAAAACTGCAGGGGGGTTTGGGCAAAATGTGACCCATCACCGCTCTCAGTAATTGGCATATTTTCGGTATAAAAATTCGTAATTTTAAACTGCGATTATGTGCAGAGAGCCAGAATTTGGCTCCCAAATATGGCTCAAGCTTCGAATTTGGGTTGTTTGGGATATTTTGAAAACTGCAGGGAGGGTTTGGGCAAAATGCGATCTATCGCTGCTTTCAGTAATTGGCATATTTTCGGTATAAAGAATCGTAATTTCAAACTGCGAATACGTGCAGAGAGCCAGAATTTGGCTCCAAAATATGGCTCAAGGGTCAAATTTGGGATGTTTCGGATATTTTGAAAACTTCAGGGGGGTTTGGGCAAAATGTGACCCATCGCCGCTCTCAGTAATTGGCAAATTTTCGGTATAAAATTCGTAATTTCAAACTGCGAATACGTGCAGAGCCAGAATTTGGCTCCAAAATATGGCTTAAGTGTCGAATTTGGGATGTTTGGGATATTTTGAAAACTGGAGGGAGGGTTTGGGCTAAATATGATCCATCGCTGCTTTCAGTAATTGGGATATTTTCGGTATAAAATTCGTAATTTCAAACTGCGAATACGTGCAGAGAGTAAGAATTTGGCTCCAAAACTTGGCTCAAGGGTCGAATTTGGGAAGTTTGTGATATATTTTAAAACTGCAGGGGGGTTTGGGCAAAATGTGACCCATCGTCGCTCTCAGTAATTGGCATATTTTCGGTATAAAACTTCGTAATTTCAATCTGCGAATATGTGCAGAGAGCCAGAATTTGGCTCTCAAATATGGCTCAATCTTCGAATTTTGGAAGTTTGGGATGTTTTGAAAACTTCAGGGTGGGTTTGGGCAAAATGTGACCCATCGCCGCGCTAAGTAATTGGTCTATTTTCGGTTTAAAATTCGTTATTTCAAAATGCGAATACGTGCAGAGTGCCAGAATTTGGCTCGAAAATGATGCTGAAGCGTCGAATTTGGGATGTTTGGGATATTTTAAAAACTGCAGGGAGGGTTTGGGAAAAATGTGATATACAACTTTTTATGTTACGACTTTTCGGGTAGGCCGTTCCGTTTCTTTACAACCCCAATGGTTCAAAAAACACAGTACTTTTAATATATAAGTGACTAAGTATGCTCTAATACATATGGTCCTCAATGAAAATTATCGTTTTTTTTGTTAATTTGTCCATAATGAATAAGATTCCTTACTGTCGATCTTTATATTAAGAAAAACATCTAAACAAGTTCGTATTGTGTTTTCGTTCAGATAACGTTTCCAGTTACTATTTCCTAGTTATCATTTAATGTAGGTGATCATTATTTTACTGTTATGTATAAAGAAATTTAGCATTATGCATTTATAATACAGAACAATTTGGTGGTTCAACTGCCTCATAATTATGTAAAAGACATCGTGACAAATACTTGATAATTAAAATCAAGATTTTTTTGACAACTATATAATCCTGTTGAAATCATGCCGTTTGGAGTTGTCATACGCTTCTTAGTAAATAATATTAAGTAATGTTTGGCACAATTTATCACTGTATATACAAACTGTTTAGGTATTAATGTATTCGTTTTTTTATGTTTAATATGTTACTTAATCCTAAACTTCTTTTGCAACGTTTATATCTGATATAATTAGTAATTGTCGCGAAACGGCGTATGAAAAAATATATTTCCCCAAATGAAATTAGCGTATCGGCGATGGAGCGGCCACATTTAAAAGTGTATACTCTTGTCACTGTCCTGACATTATTTTTCGATGTACGTATTTCATTTTTTGTACCAATATGTTCGCAATAGAATGTTCTCGAAGAACATAAGTATAAAATTTCACATAAGGATGCGTTCGACCTGCAACAAATATAAAAACTACATCGATCATACTCGGCGTGTCAATAATACAATTGTTTACCACGATGATTCCTGCCATGCTGTTTTCTCAAATAAGCTGTTCGGCTATTAGAGAAAACGTAAATTTCATGGCGAACATTTGTAAATTATCCCCAAGTAGATCGGATCGAAATTGGAATTTATACAAATATTTATTATCGTGACGCCCTCCAGTGTCACCCTTGAGTAACCCGAACAAAACTTAAGAAAGGCGCTCGCGCACCACTGAGTGGCAAAAGTGGTAAATTAATTAATTAAGTAACGTTTATACGTTCTTTTAGTGTAAATAACGGAAGAAAATGTAAGACATAGTCTACATATCTCTTTCCAAATATCTTTTAATTTTCCCCTAATGAAAAATAATAAGATTTTGCCAATTTTGCTTAACAAGTACATTAATTATTACCTTTTTTTGTTATTATTATTGTAATTAAAAGAATTACACCTTGTGTTTGTTTGCGAGCTACTGAGGAAGCAATACGACTCTGTCTTCAGCGAGCCATTAAACGCACTAAAGATCGATAACTCAAATGAATTTTTCATGGATGTGATACCAACATCAAATCATATATCAGACGTCACCCTATCCCCACTGGATTTTGAAGAAGCCATAAACAGTATGCCTATGCACTCCGCACCAGGCCCGGATTCTTGGAACTCCATATTCATCAAGAACTGTAAAAAACCACTATCGCAGGCCCTTCACATTCTGTGGAGACAAAGCCTAGATACTGGCGTTATTCCTGATATACTAAAAACAGCAGAGATAGCACCACTTCATAAAGGAGGAAATAAGGCAGAGGCAAAAAATTACAGACCGATAGCACTAACATCGCACATCATAAAAATTTTTGAGAGAGTGCTAAGAAGTAAGATCACAAAATACATGGAATCACAGCATCTCCATAACCCCGGACAACATGGTTTCAGAACAGGGCGCTCTTGCCTGTCGCAGTTGCTGGACCACTATGATATGGCATTAGATGCTATGGAAGACAAACAAAACGCTGATGTAATTTACACAGATTTTGCAAAAGCTTTTGATAAATGTGACCATGGTGTTATTGCCCATAAAATGCGCTCAAAAGGAATTACCGGAAAAGTAGGCAGATGGATCTACAATTTCCTGACCAACAGAACCCAATGTGTAATAGTCAACAAAATAAAATCCAACCCGTCAACCGTTAAGAGCTCAGTCCCCCAGGGTACTGTGCTTGCTCCAGTACTTTTTCTCATCCTTATATCGGACATAGACAAGAACACAACCTATAGCACTGTATCATCCTTTGCAGATGACACTAGGATCTTCATGAGAGTAGGCAACATAGAGGACACGGCGAACCTCCAGTCAGATGTAGATCAGGTCTTTCTATGGGCTACAGAAAATAATATGGTGTTTAACGAAGACAAGTTCCAGCTCATGCGCTATGGAAAAATGAAAATATAAAAACTGAAACCACGTACAAAACTCAGGCAAATCATAACATAGAACGAAAAGGCAATGTAAAGGATCTGGGTGTACTCATGTCGGAAGACCTTACCTTTAAAGAACACAATAAAGTAGCCGTCACAACTGCAAGAAAAATGACAGGTTGGATAACAAGAACTTTTCACACTAGAGATGCTATACCGATGATGACACTTTTCAAAACGCTTGTGCTCTCTAGAGTGGAGTACTGCTGCACAATGACAGCCCCTTTCACTGCGGGTGAAATTGCTGACCTGGAGAGCGTGCAGAGATCCTTTACTGCTAGAATCCACTCGGTAAAACATCTAAACTATTGGGACCGACTAAAGAGCCTAAATCTGTATTCCCTTGAGCGCAGGCGGGAGAGATACATAATAATTTACACGTGGAAAATATTAGAGGGGCTGGTCCCAAACCTGCACACAGAAATAACATCACATGAGACCAGAAGACATGGCAGGATGTGCAGAATACCCCCGTTGAAAAGCAGAGGTGCAACTGGTACTCTGAGAGAGAACTCTATCAACATCAGAGGCCCGAGACTGTTCAACACGCTTCCACTACACATAAGGGACATAACTGGCAAACCCCTCACAGTGTTCAAGAGAGAACTGGATAAGCACCTCCAAAGGATACCTGATCAACCAGGCTGTGACTCATACGTCAGGCTGCGAGCAGCCGCGTCCAACAGCCTGGTTGATCAGTCCAGCAACCAGGAGGCCTGGTCGATGACCGGGCCGCGGGGACGATAAGCCCCGAAGCACCTCAAGGTATCCTCAAGGTATGTACAAAACATGGTGTAATAACCAGTTCGTTGCCCCTAAATCAACACAACATAACCAGTTTACTCATGTCGTCGCCCCTAAATCAATAAAAACAACCAGTGTACTATTGTAAATATTCATAGCTTAGGATTTATTATTCTCAGGTTAGTCATTCTTAGGCTCTGTTGTTTTAGGTTAGGTTAGATTATGCTGTAACCTTCGTATGGTGTATACGAACAGACCGACCGGGCAACAACAGCGTGGTTCTGGCCACATCAGTGGTAATGTGGATTGTTGCTTACTACACTCAGTTCTGCATTATTTAGGTAATATATAATTAACTACTAGTATTGTCATTAGGTTGACAATATTGCAGAAATTAGGGAATGTCATAAGAGTAGTCACTGGCATTCACAGGCAAACAAAATTGACCAGTTCAGCTTTTTAGTAGGTAAAATATCACAAGAGTTTGCCCGAAACGATATGCGTGCCAGGAGCTTAAATAAAAAAGGGTTTCTCTCCTTATCAATATCTTACTCGCTAATTTAACGAGGTACGAATGGTTGATTGAAATAATGTATTTAATGTGAATTTGCAATCAA
>WNGS01008923.1:0-10158 GCA_020271785.1 Procambarus virginalis
TAAATATACATATCATCCAGGTAATATATTTCAAAGCGAGAGAATTATCAGGGGGAAAGCGCCAAGCCATTACGACTATATAGCACTGGGAGGGGTCAGAATAAGGACTTGGGATGGACGGAGGAAGGATGATGCCTAATCACTTGGACGGTCGGGGATTGAACGCTGACCTGCATAAACCGAGACTGATCAAAAATAACGCTGACGCCAATGTCAGCTACCTGAACCCACATACCCACAGCCTCCATATCCGTGAGACACACTCCAGGACCCCGGGTTCAAGCCCCCGGCCATGACAGGAACAGTTGGACATGTCTCCTTTCATTTAGCTTATCATGGTCTGGTGGGTAATGCTTCTGTCTCGGGTGTCCAGGGACATAAGTTCGATCCCAACTAACTTCCTCCAACACTGGAAGATAAAACTAGAGCAAGCTTGAGTTATTGTGACGTTGTGGCTTGGATTGTTACGTTTTTATACTCGTAAAATGTTAATATATGTCAAGACAGCCGCCAAGGTTAAGGAAAGATGTACAGGTTTCGTAAGAAGTTGGGTAAATGCTTGGTCAGTCTTGCTCCTGGCGTTGTTTCCTGTAAAGGGATATATGGTGTCTCCTCTAGCGTATATTCATTGGATACTTTGAAATATACGCAGGCTTGCGTATACGCAGGCTTGCATATATGCAGGCTTGCATACGCAGGCTTGCGTATACGCAGGCTTGCGTATACGCTACTAATCACCTTGTTGATCCTGGCCTTGAAGACTCAGAACAACTCAGTCTTGTCGGGGACAGGAACCATGTGTGTATATATTTATATATATACCCCCCCACAAGGTCTAACTACTAACCATACAAGCTCAACAACCGTTGTCTAACTCCCAGGTACCTATTTACTGCTAGGTGAATAGGGGCATTAGGTGGAAAGACACGTATCCAACAATTTCTATCCTGCCCGAGAATCGACCCTGGGATTCGAGATTGTTAGTCGAGAACGAAGCCAACTGTACTACCGAACCCTAGCATTGAAGGTCCAGAACAAATTTCGAACTTTCCAATTGAGGGTTTCCAAAGTCATTCCATCCCACGACAAGCCTACTTACAGGGTTCGATTCTCATTATCAATACGAACTTCCCTATTCTCTGTCTGTCTGTCTGTCTGTCTGTCTGTCTGTCTGTCTGTCTGTCTGTCTGTCTGTCTGTCTCTCTCTCTCTCTCTCTCTCTCTCTCTCTCTCTCTCTCTCTCTGTCTCTCTCTCTCTCTCTCTGTCTCTCTCTCTCTCTCTCTCTCTCTCTCTCTCTCTCTCTCTCTCTCTCTCTCTCTCTCTCTCTCTCTCTCTCTCACACCAACTCCTAGACCCTGCCAAACACAGGTACAAGGAAGCCAGCCAATTAATTAACCAAACTCCACCTGTCCGGCCCAGCTGTGTGTCGCAGCCTGGCTAATCAGGTGTGGCAGGGAGGAGTTCCCTACATGGGGCCGTCTCTACACTCTGGGAGGTGACTTCTCGCACTAAGAACCTGAGAGACAGACTCGGTCATTCCTTGCAAAGAATAAATGAAACAAAATTCTACGTCAAGAATAGATACGACACCTTTCTACGTCAAGAATAGATACGACACCTTTCTACGTCAAGAATAGATACGACACCTTTCTACGTCAAGAATAGATACGACACCTTTCTACGTCAAGAATAGATACGACACCTTTCTACGTCAAGAATAAGCCACACTTCACCTGAAGAATGAATTATTTACTTAAACATCGTAAACCCGAACAGAAAATATTTGTTACTGAAGTTAAAATATTTATTACTGAAGCTAGGTCTCCCTCTAGCTTTCAAGCTAGAGGAATACAGCTTCAAGCAAGAGGAATACAGCTTCAAGCAAGAGGAATACAGCTTCAAGCAAGAGGAATACAGCTTCAAGCAAGAGGAACACAGCTTCCAGGACACTGAAGCAAATCAGAAATGCTTCAGTGTACGTGTAAAGTTGCCCAACATGAGATCAACCTTAATAAATCTGAATAAAATATCGTCCACGGCCCTGCCTTCTACATACGTCAGACCAATTCTGAAATATGCAGCTCCAGTGAGGAAGCATTTCCTCCTTAAAGTTAAAAATAACATCACAGCAAGATAAAGGAGTTAGAGGAGAGATAACTGCATCCTAAATGAACAGTATGAACAGAATATGAACTATTACACCTAAATATAGTTCACTCACGTACTTAATACACTGTACTAAATAGGCATACAATCACTCTAATCAAGCACTAGGCTTAAATAAACAATCGTGGGTCTAAAATGCACAATCGTAGGCCAGGTTTATTATATTTACGTTCTATATTAGGCCTAGGAAATTTAGGTGTGGTTTAAACCTTCAAAGTCCTGCGTCAGTGTTGCGTCTGTCTCCTGGTCTGCGTCACGACTCGCGTCAGTGTAGTGTGTTGAGTGAGGATCGAACTATCGACTCCGTCAGCACATCTTTACACCGTGTACTTCTAAATATCACCACCAGAGAGCTCTTCCTTCTATTCTCCAGCCTCGAACAAGCAGACATTTCCATTAAAACGTAGTAACCGGTAGGACCCGGGTCTCTTATCCCCTCTCTTATCTATCCTTGCCCCCACTAATCACCCCATCTCCCTTTGACCCCTCCCCCCTCTCCTTGCTCCAAACTCTCTCCGAAACTGTATTATTAAGAAGCACTGAATGAAGCACTGCGTATACCCGAGATTTTTTTTTTATTTCGATCACTAAACTCTAGGGGAATCACACCAAATATTTCATACTTTACTCCGTGAAAATCGCCTGGGAGGGATCTCTATAACTGCAAATATTTCTTAAAACATTTAATTTAGGCTTGACCGATCGGTCTATGTCCCTCCCGTACCCCAGACCCTTCCCCTGCAAATTTAGGAGAGACTAGCCCCGAGCGTCTGGCTCCTCCAACTGTGGACAGACAAACTAACGAACACAACTTTTCTTATCCACGCTGGGGCATAAATTTTGTGTTTAAATTATTTAAAGCCGAAAAAGGAGGGATGAGGGTGGATGGGGGTATGATTGGGGGGGATTAGGGTTGAGGGGGGTTTGAGGGGGGTTTGAGGGGGGTTTGGGGGGGTTTGAGGGGGGTTTGGGGGGGTTTGGGGGGGTTTGGGGGGGTTTGGGGGGTTGGGGGGAGGCAGCTTCGCCTGGAAAATGAAAAGCGGAATGGGTACCAATGGGAAAAAATACCTGAAAAGATTCCGAGCTTGCTGGCGCCTGGCCGCGGGTCAAACACCTTCCATTGGTCAACAATGTCCCTGCAATTCGTTTTCCTACTGTCCCCTCTACTACACCTTCGCTCCTCACCCCCTCTCTTGCCTATTTATTGCCTGTCTCTACTTCCTTATCACTTACGGGCTATTCACGCCCGTGCCACCTCTTAGGTGGCTTAATCTTTACCAATCTTCCTCATCACCACGGGAGACATCTCCCGTCACGCAGGGTGCAGACACACCTCCACAGATCTCCAGTATCAGCTCTTGATACTGGTAATGGCTCAAAAGGGCCACCACTTACGGGCTATTCATGCCCGTGCCACCTTTTGGGTGGCTTAATCTTCATCAATCAATCATCTTCCCTCATCACGCAGCTGTCTAACTCCCAGGTACCTATTTACTGCTAGGAGAACAGGAGCATCAAGGTGAAAGAAAGTCTGCTCATTTGTTTCCGCCTTCATCGGGGATCGAACCCGCAACCTTAACACTACGAATCCCGAGCGCTGTCCACTCAGCCGTCAGACATTCAGATGTTCACTCATTGTATCCACACACCACTAATTTCGAACGGCAAACAAGATACGAAGATGGTTTATGTAACCCAAAAAAAACGCCACCGAACGCTACCAAACCGAACACTGCCAAACCGAACACTGCCAAACCGAACACTACCGAACAACACTTGACTCACAACCCCGTTCACAGCGTCCAGTATCCCCAACAACCAAACATTTCTGGTCAGCCGAGTTCCCAAGATTAAGCATTTCCAGCAAACAATATTGCCAGCGACCAAACCTGATACAACAACACACACACACACACACACACACACACACACACACACACACACACACACACACACACACACACACACACACACACACACACACGTGTTCGTCTGTCTGTCTGTCGAAGCTCAATCCAGCAATCACGGAGAGAGAGAGAGAGAGGGCTTACACTGAGCACCAGAGGCGGCGATTAACACGCACGTGAGAGAGAGAGAGAGAGAGAGAGAGAGAGAGAGAGAGAGAGAGAGAGAGAGAGAGAGAGAGAGAGAGAGAGAGAGAGAGAAATATATAGAGATAAAGAAATAGCTACAAAGAGTTATTGGTAAGCTGTTCAGTGTAGGGGGTGGGAGGGAAGCTGTTCATTGTGAGAGGGGAAGGGAAGCTGTTCATTGTGAGAGGGGAAGGGAAGCTGTTCATTGTGAGAGGGGAAGGGAAGCTGTTCATTGTGAGAGGGGAAGGGAAGCTGTTCATTGTGAGAGGGGAAGGGAAGCTGTTCATTGTGAGAGGGAAGGGAAGCTGTTCATTGTGAGAGGGGAAGGGAAGCTGTTCATTGTGAGAGGGGAAGGGAAGCTGTTCATTGTGAGAGGGGAAGGGAAGCTGTTCATTGTGAGAGGGGAAGGGAAGCTGTTCATTGTGAGAGGGGAAGGGAAGCTGTTCATTGTGAGAGGGGAAGGGAAGCTGTTCAATTACTGGCGTTCTCTGACGAGCTGCTAATGATCACACAAGAAAGAGATGTCTAGGTAATCTGCATCTTCCTGCATTACCGGAAAGCATGCGACACAGTTCCACTCACGAGGCTAATGAGCGAGCCTGAGAAACATGTACTGGAATAAATAGCAGCGTGATGATTTGAGAGAAAATATATTTCTGTTCTTAATCCAGGAGTAGGTTTATAAAAACAATGAGGGCAGAGCCTAACTAGGTCATTTTGCAGTCCTCTTATTCGTCACGCTCTCAAATCAACGTTTCAGCCCCTGGTAACGTTTCAGCCCCTGGTAACGTTTCAGCCCCTGGTAACGTTTCAGCCCCTGGTAACGTTTCAGCCCCTGGTAACGTTTCTGGCCCGTTATTCGTTCAGGTTTCTTTCAAGGTGTAGACCATCTTCAGAACTTGGTGCAATTTCAAAGTTTGGAGCCCCACAACAAAGTTTGGAGCTCCACAACAAAGTTTGGAGCTCCACAACAAAGTTTGGAGCTCCACAACAAAGTTTGGAGTCCCACAACAAAGTTTGGAGTCCCACAACAAAGTTTGGAGTCCCACAACAAAGTTTGGAGTCCCACAACAAAGTTTGGAGTCCCACAACAAAGTTTGGAGCCCCACAACAAAGTTTGGAGCCCCACAACAAAATTTGGAGCCTCACAACAAAGTTTAGAGCCCCACAACAAAGTTTGGAGCCCCACATCAAAGTTTGGAGCTCCACAACAAAGTTTGGAGCTCCACAAAAAAGTTTGGAGCCCCACATCAAAGTTTGGAGCTCCACAACAAAGTTTGGAGCTCCACAACAAAGTTTGGAGCCCCACATCAAAGTTTGGAGCTCCACAACAAAGTTTGGAGCTCCACAACAAAGTTTGGAGCTCCACAAAAAAGTTTGGGGCCCCACATCAAAGTTTGGAGCTCCACAACAAAGTTTGGAGCTCCACAACAAAGTTTGGAGCCCCACATCAAAGTTTGGAGCTCCACAACAAAGTTTGGAGCTCCACAACAAAGTTTGGAGCTCCACAACAAAGTTTGGAGCTCCACAACAAAGTTTGGAGCTCCACAACAAAGTTTGGAGCTCCACAACAAAGTTTGGGGCCCCACATCAAAGTTTGGAGCTCCACAACAAAGTTTGGAGCCCCACATCAAAGTTTGGAGCTCCACAACAAAGTTTGGAGCTCCACAACAAAGTTTGGAGCTCCACAACAAAGTTTGGAGCCCCACAACAAAGTTTGGAGCCCACAACAAAATTTGGAGCCTCACAACAAAGTTTAGAGCCCCACAACAAAGTTTGGAGCCCCACATCAAAGTTTGGAGCCCCACATCAAAGTTTGGAGCCCCACAACAAAGTTTGGAGTCCCACAAAAAAGTTTGGGGCCCCACAACAAAGTTTGGAGCCCCACAACAAAGTTTGGAGCCCATCAACAAAGTTTGGAGCCCCACAACAAAGTTTGGAGCCCCACAACAAAGTTTGGAGCCCATCAACAAAGTTTGGAGCCCCACAGCAAAGTTTGGAGCCCCCACAACAAAGTTTGGAGCTCCACAACAAAGTTTGGAGCCCCCACAACAAAGTTTGGAGCTCCACAACAAAGTTTGGAGCCCATCAACAAAGTTCGGAGCTCACAACAAAGTTTGGAGCCCCCACAACAAAGTTTGGAGCTCCACAACAAAGTTTGGAGCCCCCACAACAAAGTTTGGAGCTCCACAACAAAGTTTGGAGCTGCCACAACAAAGTTTGGAGCTCCACAACAAAGTTTGGAGCCCCCACAACAAAGTTTGGAGCCCCCACAACAAAGTTTGGAGCCCCCACAACAAAGTTTGGAGCCCATCAACAAAGTTTGGACTACCCCTTAAATTTTGGAGCAGCAATACTTTAAGGTAGAAAATTTGATTAACTTCCAAGTGAGGGACGAACCAGGATGAGTGTGTGTGTGTGTCAGTGAGTTAACAGGTTAAGGCGAGCAGTCAAGCCACGTTCACGTGGCTGGGTAATCAGGCAGGCAGGTGCTGTGTAATGAGAGTTCCCGTCCCATCCTAAATCCTTAACCTGACACCTTTCCCAGTGCTATTATAGTCGTAATGGACTCCTCTCTCTCTCTCTCTCTCGCTCTCGTCTCTCTCTCTCTAGCTTCCAGCCTACTTTCCCGCCCCTCCCTCCTGCCTTAACATCACTGCCCTACCACAAAGGAGCAGGCGGCAAGACTGACCTGACCCTCAGGTCTAATCACCTCGTCCCCTCCACCGAGCCGGGCCTGGGTCCAGCCAGGTGGTACAACAATTGAAGGACCCAACCGAGGCCTCTGATCAACCACATCCTCTCTGAGATAGTTTAGACTATTGCTTTAAACTGACGCGACGGCAGTCCAACTACAGTTATGCTGATCGGTAAAGCTTGCAGGTGACGGTCATGCAAACCAACCCTATTCTTCATGTTGATTGGGTAATTTAAGGCTTAAGCCCCCTCCCCCCCCCCCCTCCTGAGTCACGTGACCTATGGTGTTCTGACCACTTGTCGCCCCCGATGAAAGAGGTTAACCCGTAGTCCTCTCTAACTATGGGTGGTCAACACGTGTTCTGCTAATGGTTTGGGGGTCATATGCCGCAGCTGACCTCTGACCTTGTCACGCCTGTTCTAGGTCAACTCTCGGAACTAGGGAAAATATTCTATGTTGGAAATTGATTCTTACCAACGCGTCCTTGAGAGAGAGGAGAGAGGTAGGAGCGAGAGAGCGAGAGATGAGACGGGAGGAGGAGGAGAGAGAGAGAGCGAGATGAGAGAGCGAGAGAGAGAGAGAGCGAGAGAGCAGCAGCAGCAATTCCCGTCTCAGTCTCACTGCACACCTCACCAAATGCGTCAAGATGAGAGGAATTAACTCACTACCTGTTGATAATTCCGACCTTATCCTAACGAGCGAACCATGCTCGGCCAACGCCTAATCATCGCTGGTTCAAGACGTCGAAAATCTAATTAAGTTCTACTTAGATACAACGTATCTAAGACACCCACTAGAGACGTCTTGAGGGATGGCTTCTATAAACACAGCAATTACCACTATAGAAAACGGGAAGCAGATGTCTGTAACTTGTCAATTAACAATCCACAAGGGGCCGTGACGACGGATTCGAACCTACGTAAGACAACATCCCAGAAGCCGCCGCCTTAATCGTACTGAGCTACAATGGTCAAAAGAATTGAAACCACACAAAAGAATTGTGTGTGGACTTCCAATATTTTAACATTCCCTAGCAATATAAGTGAAAATAGTGTATGCTATTTTATTTAATCACACCGGTATTAGCCAGTAAACGATGCTCCTTTGTTCAACACGAATTAAAACTTCATAATTATATATTCACACAATAACTTTTTTCGAATGGAGATACCTTCCCCTTTTACTCCTGTTTACATATCTTCAGCTTGGTGCACTAGTCTCCTATTGGGTACCGTGTCAAGGCTGAGTCCTATTGGGCCTCTATCATATCTACACTTGAAACTGTGTATGGAGTCAGCCTCCACACATCATGCCGAATGCCATTCCATTTGCAAACCACTCTGACACTAAAAAAGTTCTTTCTCATAAGCTCTGTGGCTCATTTGGGCACTTCAGCTTCCACACTGTGTCCCCTTGTTCGCGTACCACCCAGTGTTGAATATTTATCCTTGCATACCCGGTCGATTCCTCATGAGGAGTTTGTAGGTTTGATTCATATCTCCCCCTTACTCTTCTGTCTTCCAGTGTCGTAAGGTGCATTTCTCGCAGCCTTTCCTCGTACACCTCTGCCTCTTAGTTCTGGGAACTAGTCTAGTGGCATACCTTTGGACTTCTTTTCCAGCTTCGTCTTGTGCCTTGACAAGGTACGGGCTCCATGCTGGGGCTGCATACTCCAGGATTGGTTCCTTTATCTACCCTATCAATTCCCTTCAGAATCTTGAATTGGTAATGTGGTGGTGTGTACTCACCTAGTTACTCACTAGTTGTGTTTGCGGGGGGGTTGAGCTCTGGCTCTTTGGTCCCGCCCTGAACCCCGGGTCCAATCAACAGGTGTACAGATCCTGAAGCCTACTTGGGCTCTATCATATCCTTAACTGAAACTGTTGCGTGCGCGCGCATGCGCGTGCATGTTTACCTGCCTATGTTTATCCGCATGTCAGTCTGAATTAATGTCAGTCTGTTTATATTTCTCTATTCCTCCTTCCTTTTTTTATATATTGTCTCTCTGAACTTTCTCTCTCTCTCTCTCTCTCTCCTCCTCCTCTCCTCTGTACACATGTCCCAGTATTTACACTTCATAATATATTTAGCAGCACGAGTGCTGCGGGACCTGCTCTCGTGGCCTCTCCTCTAACGAATACAGCAACAAATACACATTAATATCCCAGTAGACGTTTTTTAAAACGCATGGCTCAATATTTTTCTTCTTAGACTGTGCTCTGTATTTATGATAGAGATGTTGATATTGAATAGTTTGGTCTATTTGTTTTATTTCATATTGTGTGTTTTTGTGACTATGTTCGTCGTGAATGAGTGTGTGTGTGTGTATGTTGTGTGTGTGTGTGTGTGTGTGTGTGTGTGTGTGTGTGTGTGTGGTGTGTGTGTGTGTGTGTGTGTGTGTTGTGTGTGTGTGTGTGTGTGTTTGTGTGTTTGTGTGTGTGTGTGTGTGTATTCACCTAGTTGTTCTTGCGAGGTTTGAGCTCTGCTCTTTCTGCCCGCCTGTGTGTGTACTCACTAATTGTACTCACCTAATTGTGCTTGCGGGGGTTGAGCTTTGGCTCTTTGGTCCCGCCTCTCAACTGTCAATCAACAGGTGTACAGATTCCTGAGCCTACTTGGGCTCTATCATATCTACACTTGAAACTGTGTATGGAGTCAGCCTCCACACATCGCTTCCTAGTGCATTCCATTTATTAACTACTCTGACACTGAAAAAATTCTTTCTAACGTCTCTGTGGCTCATCTGGGTACTAAGTTTCCACCTGTGTCCCCTTGTTCGTGTCCCACCGTGTGAAGAGTTTCTCTTTGTCCGCCCTGTCAATTCCCCTAGGAATTTTGTAGGTGGTTATCATGTCTCCCCTTACTCTCTGTTTTCCAGGTGTGAGGTCAGCTCCTTTAGCCTTTCCTCGTAGCTCAATCCTCTAGTTCCGGACGAGCCTGGTGGCATACCGCTGAATCTTCTCTAACTTTGTCTTGTGTTTACTAGGTATGGACTCCAGGCTGGAGCTGCATACTCCAGGATTGGTCTTACAAAGTGGTATACAGGGTTCTGAAAGATTCCTTACACAATTTCTAAAGGCAGTTCTTATGTTGGCCAGTCTAGCATATGCCGCTGTGTGTGTGTGTGTGTGTGTGTTGTGTGTGTGTGTGTGTGTGTGTGTGTGTGTGTGTGTGTGTGTTCTCATCAAATGTGCTTGTGGA
>WNGS01008926.1:28706-42106 GCA_020271785.1 Procambarus virginalis
TGGGGCAACACGTGAGAACACAAATGCAAACAAGCCTAATGGTCCCCAGGGCTTGATACAACTGAAAACTCACACCCCAGAAGTGACTCGAACCCATACTCCCAGGAGCAACACAACTGGTATGTACAGGGACGCCTTAAACCACTTGACCATCACGACCGGACATAAGGAAGTGATAGCCGAGGCTAATGAACCACTTCCCCGCCGGCACTCGGATGGTATCTTGGGCATAGCATTTTATCAAATCACCTCATTTTTTGGGGCAACACGTGAGGAACACAAATGCAAACAAGCCTGAATGGTCCCCAGGACTAGATACAACTGAAAACTCACACCCCAGAAGTGACTCGAACCCATACTCCCAGGAGCAACGCAACTGGTATGTACAGGGACGCCTTAAACCACTTGACCATCACGACCGGACATAAGGAAGTGATAGCCGAGGCTATATGAACCACTTCCCCGCCGGCACTCGGATGGTAATCTTGGGCATAGCATTTTATCAAATCACTTCATTTTTGGGGCAACACGTGAGGAACACAAATGCAAACAAGCCTGAATGGTCCCCAGGACTAGATACAACTGAAAACTCACACCCCAGAAGTGACTCGAACCCATACTCCCAGGAGCAATGCAACTGGTATGTACAGGGACGCCTTAAACCACTTGACCATCACGACCGGACATAAGGAAGGATAGCCGAGGCTATATGAACCACTTCCCCGCCGGCACTCGGATGGTATCTTGGGCATAGCATTTTATCAAATCACCTCATTTTTTGGGGCAACACGTGAGGAACACAAATGCAAACAAGCCTGAATGTCCCCAGGACTTGATACAACTGAAAACTCACACCCCAGAAGTGACTCGAACCTCTTTTAATCAGTCTTTCATGTGGCACTGTATCGAAAGCTTTGCTAAATTCAAGGTACACAACATCACAATCCTTACCACTATCAACTGCCTCAACTATGCTAGAATAAAAAGATAACAAATTTGTTAAACATGAACGGCCATTTATAAAACCATGTTGCGACTCAATTATTAATTTATGTTTTTCAAGATGAAGACGAATTTTATTTGCTATTATAGATTCGAGTAACTTTCCCACAATAGACGTTAGGCTAATTGGTCGATAGTTAGACGCAAGTGATCTATCTCCTTTCTTAAAAACTGGTATCACATTAGCAACTTTCCAAAACTCTGGCACTCTGCCTGACTCTATTGATTTATTAAATATGATTGACAGTGGGTCACAAAGCTCCTCTTTGCATTCTTTCAGCACTCTGGCAAACACTTCATCCGGCCCTGGGGATTTGTTTGGTTTGAGTTTTACTATTTGTTTAAGAACATCCTCCCTGGTAACTGCTAAACTCGTCAACCTGTCCTCGTCCCCACCCACATAGACTTGTTGGGCTGAAGGCATATTGTTAAGTTCCTCTTTAGTAAATACAGATACAAAATATTTATTAAAAATACTACTCATCTCTTCATCACTATCTGTTATTTGACCTGTCTCAGTTTTTAATGGACCTATCCTTTCCCTAGTCTTAGTTCGATATAACTGAAAAAACCCTTTAGGATTTGTCTTTGCTTGCCCTGCTATACGAACTTCATAGTTTCTTTTTGCTTTCCTTATCTCTTTTTTAACATTTCTAACTAGTTGTACGAATTCCTGTTCTAAAGTGACCTCCCCATTTTTAATCCTCTTGTACCAAGCTCTCTTTTTACCTATAAGATTCTTCAAATTCTTTGTTATCCACTTTGGGTCATTAGTAATCGATCTATTCAATTTGTGTGGTATACTACGTTCCTGTGCTTTGTTTAGAATATTCTTAAATACGTTATAAATTGAATCTACATCGAAATCCCCATTTACATCACCTATCGCTGGGTTCATGTCTCGCTCCAAGACCGGCCCACACCCCATACCCAAGACTTTCCAATCAATTTGACCCAAAAAATTTCTTAGGCTATTAAATCAGCTTTTCGAAAATCTGGCACTTTAACAGAATTTTCTCCTACAGGTCTATTCCATTCTATGCCAAATCTGATTTCTTTGTGATCACTGTTCCCTAGCTCACTCCCTATTTCGATGTCATTAATTTGTGTTTCCCTGTTAGTTAACACTAAATCTAAAATATTATTTTCCCGAGTTGGTTCCTTAATGTGTTGCGTAAGAAAGCAATCGTCAATTAATTCTAGAAAATCTTCTGCTTCACTATTCCCTGTTTTGTTCAACCAGTTTATTCCACTCAAATTAAAGTCACCCATGACATAAATACTGTTAGATCTAGATGCCCTAGATATTTCATCCCATAGATGCTTTGCTTCCATTCTGTCTAAATTTGGTGGCCTATATATAACTCCAATTATAATATTATTTGCTTTTTCGTTTAATTCTATCCAAATAGTTTCTGTGTGTGGCTCAGTTTTGATTCCCTCTTTGAGACTACATTTCAAATTGTCCCTAACGTATATGGCTACTCCATCACCTCGTTTAATATATCTATCTGTGTGAAATAGTTTAAATCCATTTATTTGATATTCGGCTAATAGTTCTCTATTATCAACATTCATCCACGTTTCGGTAAGTGCAATAATATCTATTTTTTCTGTGCAGACAAGATCATTTAATTCGTTAATTTTATTTCTTAGACTTCTACTGTTTGTGTAATATACCCTAAGTGAATTGTTATTTTGAGGCCCTTCTCTTTCCCTGATCATTTTGCCAATTCCTTTCTCCCGCAAACACATACTTTTATTACATCCTTCCTCCAAATCAATTCCCATACCTCTATCTACTAACACTGGGTGGTTATAAATAGGAGCTGCCTCGTATGGGCCAATAGGCTTTCTGCAGTTGCCTTTGTTCTTATGTTCTTATGTAAGTGTAATACATTCTATAGTAATTTACCTCTTTTCTTCACCCGGAAAATACGAAAATGAGTTTTGGAGAACTCCTATTTCAGCTAAGCCCTGATGCTAAGAAAATAGTTAGAGGGATAGAAGCCCTAAATCAGAAGATAGTAAATACAGAATATGCAGGCATATTTAATGAGACATGTTTAAAAGAAAACCTGCTGCCAGTATACACCAATATATATATATATATATATATATATATATATATATATATATATATATATATATATATATATATATATATATATATATATATATATATATATATATATATATATATATATATATATTTATATATATATATATATATATATATATATATATATATATATATATATATATATATATATATATAAATTCTCTGGCACAAACTTATAATATAAATGACACACGAATTAAATGTCCTCGTCACAGTAATCTCTTCGATAAATCAAAGGTGTACTCACACACCATATATATCTCATGAGAGCTCTCTATAGCATCTCCCTTCACAACTGTGCCTTACTATGACATAGACATTGGTGAGCCCTGCTCACGACATAGAAGATACTCTGGCTAAATAGCTAACTAAAGGGGAATGGGAGGAAAGACTGAATTACCTACTTCCACCATCAATGATGTGGACTCGCCCTCTGTTGAGAGTTGAATTGAAGCTCCTGATCCCGGCTCTCGACTCGTTGTAGGGAACACCCCCACACACACACTGATGCTTTCTCCAGGAACCCAACCAACACCCAAAAACGCGTCTTCTCTGTGCTGCTCTTCTCTGCAGGGCCCGTGCTCCTCCACAACTTCTTGAAGGGTTGGAGTCGATCTCCTGGCCGTCGACTTCTCCTCACAACTACGTCTGCAGTCCTTTCTCTCGGCTGCAGTCGTTCATATTCCCAGCTAGTTCGTCCTTCTCCTGCCTCACGGTGAATCGGCCCAGCCACTACGTCATCACCTAACTGGTGAACCTTCACAGTCGTCCCGGACGTCACTGCTCAGACTTCACTTCTTGCACAGCACCTGTCACTGGAGCACTTGTTGCTCGTTTCTCGTCAATTCCGTCCTCTGTCCGAATTTAGGAAGACCTCACAGGGTGCTTGCAGACTACAGGTGATGCGTAAATCCACAGGAGCGGGGCGAAAACTGTCAGACTGACAGGACCCCCGATAGCACGTCCGACCTCCTTGACATGTCGTGTCAAACTCCTCCGCACCATGGGGCGCGCTGCCCGGACCCCCTTACACTCATGACGTCATACTTGCCAGGGGCGTTTCTCATTGGATCCCTGTACTACGTCGCCGTTCTTGACCTATCTGGTGCCACTGAGGTCATAACGTTTTGGTGGGAGAACGTAGTGGCCAGCGCCATCTTGGCGTCTGAAAGGGCCTAAACCACAGGCCAAAACACTTTTCTTTTGCTAATTTCTCGCCAACGCGAGAACACTTCATGCTCCCACATATGTTAAATTGTTCCCTGGAATGTAGAGAACGTTTGGGTAAAGTGGATATGACTCTTACAGCTGGCGTGGGAGAAATATAAGGGGGGGAACACTGTCATAGTGGTCGTACTTAAAGTGTGTCCAACATGGGGTTATGCTGAAGTATTCTTCCTGTTCTACGTTGTAGTTGACTGTGCTCAGATGGTAGTAGTGGCAATGGATACCTAGGCTGAGGGTATTTTGTGCCATGGAGATATCTTCAAATCTTACTTTCATCGTTATTGTCAATCTCGGCATGAAAATTACTTCTTCTACTATAGCCTATTCATTTCTCTGTTCTATGTCGTGTTTAATATTTTCAGGGTTTTGCTAGTAAGTGCTGCATCAAGTCTCTTCATGACTACTACATGTGGAGTTCTACTACCCAAAATCCTTTACGTCCTCTAATTCCTCAACACAAAGCTGCTATTAGGACAATATCAAACTCAGGCCCCAGACAGCACTCGGTACCCTTACTCAAATCTCTGAATATGTTAGATATTAAGTCACTGCACATCCTCTCTTGTGCACTCTATATATTTAAAACTCTGAATTGTAATGTCAATCCTGACCTTCAACGCTTTCTAGCAGGTTGTAACAGAACTCATGGGCACCACACCATAAACAAATACCTATTTGATATTCCAAGAGTACAACTTAATCAAACTAGGAATGTTCTACAAATCAAGGGACCCAGAATGTGGAATGACCTTCCCAATCATGTCAAAGATTGTACCTCTCTCAACCAGTTTAAGATGAAAACTAAGTGCTACCTAATTAACTCCATGTAACCTACCTCACTTCTAAATGTCAACCCATGTCTTACTATTTAAAAAAAAAAATAAAAAATGCTGTTTGTTGACCAACTTGTATATTGGCTATTTTCATCCATGTTCCCCCTTTTTTTATCTTTTATTATTTTTTTTCTTTCAACGCAATTTATACTTTAAGCTCAATTACTATTAAATTTTAGACTAAGTGTTTTTTTTCCACCTCACCTTGCCCGAAACGCTATGCGTACTAGTGGCTATTGTATGTACTACCTCTTTCTTTAAATCACACAGAATGTTTGTACTGAAACTCTGCAACTACTTATGTACTTTTCCTAAATATATTATTATTATTATGATTATTATACTACTGTCTTTCCAGCTTGTAGGTATGGGGGTATAATACCTTGAAAACTTTTATCCTTCAACTTACGTCCCAGCAAACACAGAACGTTTGAGAACGTTTTTAAATGGTGCCACAAAGGTTATACTGTAACATTTGACACAAATACGTATTTCTGACGTCCTTAAAACGAATGGATATAACTAAAAACATATATTCTTGAGACACAGTTTTTTAAGTTTTATGTAAAAATTTAAAAAAATAGTGAGTGCTATGGAATTATAATGTATTCATGCTTTATATTTAACAATAAATAATTTTCAGTCAACGTTCTGTTTTTTTGTTTACTTTATGTAAACCTATCCAATTTACATTCTTATAACATAAATATAACATTTATATTACGTCAATATAACGTTATTTACACAGCATCATTACATTATTATGATCTTATATTAACATATAATTATGAGAATAAAAAATAGAGTATAAAACTCTATGTTTTAAACTTGTAAAGTTATCATAAAACTGGGAATAAGATGGTGAGCATGCTTTACTTATGAAAATATACAAACAAATCATCAAAAACATTTTAACATTTATTTATTTATACATATATACAAGAAGGTACATTGGGATTGTGAGGATACATAGCATAGAAATTACATTCTTGTAAAGCCACTAGTACACGCAGCTTTTCGGGCAGGTCCTTAATCTGCATAAAAATACATAAACATAACATAAATTAACTGCATTCATGGGAGTTAATTGGAACTCTGTAATATTGCATACATGAACCTTGAGGTACAAACCCAGTGTATTTACTCATGCAGTTCTTTCTTAAATCTAAATTTTTACAATTTTTACACTTTGTTTCGAGTTCTGTCTTGTGTTGTTACTTTTAATACCCCATTAATGTCCCCTTTGTTATGTCCATTCATCCCATTGTGCACCTCTACCATATATGTCACTCCTAATTCTTCGCCTTTCTAGAGAATGTAATATAAGCTTTGACAATCTTTCTTCATATGACAGGCTTCTAACACTTTTGCCCACTAATGACAAAGTATGGAGTAAAAAATTTTGCTGCTAAATGTCCACTAATGACGAAGTATGGCATCAAAATTTTAAATATATGCTAAAATTCAGGTTTTTATCCGATTTTTGGGGGACTGATTTTAAACTGCACACCAACGTCTTCCCGCTTTACCAGTTACTCCTGCCTGTTTTTCCAGCTTATGCATCAACCTTTTATGGGGTACTCTGTCAAAGGCTTTCCGACAGTCCAAAAAAATGCAGTCTGCCCATCCTTCTCTTTCTTGCTTAATCTTTGTCACCTGATCGTAGAATTCTATCAAGCCTGTGAGGCAAGATTTACCCTCCCTGAACCCATGTAGATGGGTTGTCACGAAGTCTCTTCTCTCCAGATGTGTTACTAGGTTTTTTCTCACAATCTTCTCCATCACCTTGCATGGTATACAAGTTAAGGACACTGGTCTGTAGTTCAGTGCCTCTTGTCTGTCACCCTTTTTGTATATTGGTACTACATTAGCAGTCTTCCATATTTCTGGTAGGTCTCCTGTTTCCAGTGACCTACTATACACTATGGAGAGTGGCAAGCAAAGTGCTCCTGCACACTCTTTCAATACCCATGGTGAGATTCCGTCCGGCCCAACAGCTTTTTCTCACATCCAGCTCCAATAGGTTCTGCTTGACCTCATCTCTTGTAATTTCGAACCTTTCCAAGGTCACCTGGTTTCCTGCCACCTCTCCTAGCGCCGTGACTTCTCCCTGTTCTATTGTAAAGACCTCCTGGAACCTTTTGTTGAGTTCTTCACACACTTCTTTGTCATTCACTGTGTACATGTCCTCGCCCACCCTAAGTTTCATCACCTGTTCCTTCACTGTTGTCTTCCTCCTGATGTGACTGTGTAGTAGCTTTGGTTCGGTCTTGGCTTTATTAGCTATATAATTTTCATACCTTTTCTCAGCTTCTCTTCTCACACTAACATACTCGTTCCTGGTTCTCTGGTATCTCTCTCTACTTTCTGGTGTTCTGTTATTACCGAAGTTCCTCCATGCCCTTTTGTTCAGCTCCTTTGCTTTCATACATTCCCTATTAAACCACGGATTCTTCTTTTGCTTCTGTTTTTTCCTGTCGTGCTGGGACAAACCTGCTAACAGCCTCCTGACACTTTTGGGTGACATAGTCCATCATGTCTTGTATGGACTTGGTTCTGAGTTCTGTGTCCCAATGTATATCCTCATGGGCACCACACCATAAACAAATACCTATTTGATATTCCAAGAGTACAACTTAATCAAACTAGGAATGTTCTACAAATCAAGGGACCCAGAATGTGGAATGACCTTCCCAATCATGTCAAAGATTGTACCTCTCTCAACCAGTTTAAGATGAAAACTAAGTGCTACCTAATTAACTCCATGTAACCTACCTCACTTCTAAATGTCAACCCATGTCTTACTATTTAAAAAAAAAAATGCTGTTTGTTGACCAACTTGTATATTGGCTATTTTCATCCATGTTCCCCCTTTTTTTTATCTTTTATTATTTTTTTTCTTTCAACGCAATTTATACTTTAAGCTCAATTACTATTAAGTTTTAGACTAAGTGTTTTTTTTCCACCTCACCTTACCTTGCCCAAAACGCTATGCGTACTAGTGGCTATTGTATGTACTACCTCTTTCTTTAAATCACACAGAATGTTTGTACTGAAACTCTGCAACTACTTATGTACTTTTCCTAAATATATTATTATTATTATGATTATTATACTACTGTCTTTCCAGCTTGTAGGTATGGGGGTATAATACCTTGAAAACTTTTATCCTTCAACTTACGTCCCAGCAACACAGAACGTTTGTGAACGTTTTTAAATAGTGCCACAAAGGTTATACTGTAACATTTGACACAAATACGTATTTCTGACATCCTTAAAACGAATGGATATAACTAAAAACATATATTCTTGAGACACAGTTTTTTAAGTTTTATGTAAAAATTTAAAAATAATAGTGAGTGCTATGGAATTATAATGTATTCATGCTTTATATTTAACAATAAATAAATTTCAGTCAACGTTCTGTTTTTTTTGTTTACTTTATGTAAACCTATCCAATTTACATTCTTATAACATAAATATAAAATTTATATTACGTCAATATAACGTTATTTACACAGCATCATTATATTATTATGATCTTATATTAACATATAATTCCTGTATGAAAACCAAAATATGAGTATAAAAAATAGAGTATAAAACTCTATGTTTTAAACTTGTAAAGTTATCATAAAACTGGGAATAAGATGGTGAGCATGCTTTACTTATGAAAATATACAAACAAATCATCAAAAACATTTTAACATTTATTTATTTATTTATTTATACATATATACAAGAAGGTAGATTGGGATTGTGAGGATACATAGCATAGAAATTACATTCTTGTAAAACTACTAGTACGCGCAGCGTTTCGGGCAGGTCCTTAATCTGCATAAAAAAACATAAACATAACATAAATTAACTGCATTCATGGGAGTTAATTGGAACTCTGTAATATTGCATACATGAACCTTGAGGTACAAACCCAGTGTATTTACCCATGCAGTTCTTTCTTAAATCTAAATTTTTCCAATTTTTACACTTTGTTTCGAGTTCTGTCTTGTGTTGTTACTTTTAATACCCCATTAATGTCCCCTTTGTTATGTCCATTCATCCCATTGTGCACCTCTACCATATATGTCACTCCTAATTCTTTGCCTTTCTAGAGAATGTAATATAAGCTTTGACAATCTTTCTTCATATGACAGGCTTCTAACACTTTTGCCCACTAATGACAAAGTATGGAGTAAAAAATTTTGCTGCTAAATGTCCACTAATGACGAAGTATGGCATCAAAATTTTAAATATATGCTAAAATTCAGGTTTTTATCCGATTTTTGGGGGACTGATTTTAAACTGCACACCAACGTCTTCCCGCTTTGAACTACTGAAGAACAAAGGTTACCATTTATATATGGATAATTATTATAAATCGGTTTGAATAAGTGAATTGCTGCTTGAAGGTAGGGTATACACCTGTACTCACCTAGTTGTGCTTGCGGGGGTTGAGCTCTGGCTCTTTGGTCCCGCCTCTCAACCATCAATCAACAGGTGTACAGATTCCTCAGCCTATTGGGCTCTATCATATCTACACTTGAAACTGTGTATGGAGTCAGCCTCCACCACATACTTCCTAATGCATTCCATTTGTCAACCACTCTGACACTAAAAAAGTTCTTTCTAATATCTCTGTGGCTCATTTGGGCACTCAGTTTCCACCTGTGTCCTCTAGTGCATGTGCCCCTTGTGTTAAATAGCCTGTCTTTATCAACCCTGTCGATTCCCTTGAGAATCTTGAATGTGGTGATCATGTCCCCCCTAACTCTTCTGTCTTCCAACGAAGTGAGGTTTAATTCCCGTAGTCTCTCCTCGTAGCTCATACCTCTCAGCTCGGGTACTAGTCTGGTGGCAAACCTTTGAACCTTTTCCAGTTTAGTCTTATGCTTGACTAGATATGGACTCCATGCTGGAGCCGCATACTCCAGGATTGGTCTGACATATGTGGTATATAATGTTCTGAAAGATTCCTTACACAAGTTTCTAAAGGCCGTTCTTATGTTAGCCAACCTGGCATATGCTGCTGATGTTATCCTCTTGATATGAGCTTCAGGGACAGGTCTGGCGTGATATCAACCCCCAGGTCTTTCTCTCTCTCTGACTCTTGAAGTATTTCATCTCCCAAATGATACCTTGTATCTGGTCTCCTGCTTCCTACCCCTATCTTCATTACATTACATTTGCTTGGGTTAAACTCTAACAGCCATTTGTTCGACCATTCCTGCAGCTTGTCCAGGTCTTCTTGAAGCCTCAAGCTGTCCTCCTCTGTCTTAATCCTTCTCATAATTTTGGCGTCGTCAGCAAACATTGAGAGGAATGAGTCTATACCCTCTGGGAGATCATTTACGTATATCAGAAACAGGATAGGTCCAAGTACAGAGCCCTGTGGGACTCCACTGGTGACTTCACGCCATTCTGAGGTCTCACCCCTCACTGTAACTCTCTGCTTCCTATTGCTTAGGTACTCCCTTATCCACTGGAGCGCCCTACCAGTTACTCCTGCCTGTTTCTCCAGCTTATGCATCAACCTTTTATGGGGTACTGTGTCAAAGGCTTTCCGACAGTCCAAAAAATGCAGTCCGCCCATCCTTTTCTTTCTTGCTTAATCTTTGTCACCTGATCGTAGAATTCTATCAAGCCTGTAAGGCAAGATTTACCCTCCCTGAACCCATGTTGATGGGTTGTCACGAAGTCTCTTCTCTCCAGATGTGTTACTAGGTTTTTTCTCACAATCTTCTCCATCACCTTGCATGGTATACAAGTTAAGGACACTGGCCTGTAGTTCAGTGCCTCTTGTCTGTCACCCTTTTTGTATATTGGTACTACATTAGCAGTCTTCCATATTTCTGGTAGGTCTCCCGTTTCCAGTGACCTACTATACACTATGGAGAGTGGCAAGCAAAGTGCTCCTGCACACTCTTTCAATACCCATGGTGAGATTCCGTCCGGCCCAACAGCTTTTCTCACATCCAGCTCCAATAGGTCCTGCTTGACCTCATCTCTTGTAATTTCGAACCTTTCCAAGGTCACCTGGTTTGATGCCACCTCTCCTAGCGCCGTGACTTCTCCCTGTTCTATTGTAAAGACCTCCTGGAACCTTTTGTTGAGTTCTTCACACACTTCTTTGTCATTCACTGTGTACATGTCCTCGCCCACCCTAAGTTTCATCACCTGTTCCTTCACTGTTGTCTTCCTCCTGATGTGACTGTGTAGTAGCTTTGGTTCGGTCTTGGCTTTATTAGCTATATAATTTTCATACCTTTTCTCAGCTTCTCTTCTCACACTAACATACTCGTTCCTGGTTCTCTGGTATCTCTCTCTACTTTCTGGTGTTCTGTTATTACCGAAGTTCCTCCATGCCCTTTTGTTCAGCTCCTTTGCTTTCATACATTCCCTATTAAACCACGGATTCTTCTTTTGCTTCTGTTTTTTCCTGTCGTGCTGGGACAAACCTGCTAACAGCCTCCTGACACTTTTGGGTGACATAGTCCATCATGTCTTGTATGGACTTGGTTCTGAGTTCTGTGTCCCAATGTATATCCCTTAGGAATTTATTCATCTCATAGTTTCCCTTTCGGTATGACAGCCCTTTGTTTCCCAGTTCTTTTTTGGGGGTGATAATTCCTAGCTCAACCAGGTACTCAAAGCTCAGTACACTATGATCACTCATTCCCAAGGGGGCTTCCAACTTAACTTCCCTTATATCTGACTCATTTAAGGTAAATATCAGGTCAAGCAAGGCTGGTTCATCCCCTCCTCTCATTCTTGTCGGTCCCTTGACGTGTTGACTTAGAAAGTTTCTTGTTGCCACATCCAGCAGCTTAGCTCATCATGTGTCTGGTCCTCCATGTGGGTCTCTGTTCCCCCAATCTATCTTCCCATGGTTGAAGTCTCCCATGATTACTAGTCTGGATCCGTTCCTGCTAGCCACAGAAGCTGCTCTCTCTATTATATTGATGGTGGCCAAGTTGTTTCTATCATATTCCTGTCTGGGGTCTTCTGTCGTTGGGGGGGGGGGTTATATATGACTACTACTATAATTTTATGTCCTCCAGTTGCTATGGTGCCTGATATGTAGTCCCTGAAACCTTCACAGATCAGAATTACCATCTCTTCGAAACTCCAACCTTCTCTTATTAGTAAAGCTACACCACCTCCTCCTCTCCCTTCTCTCTCTTTCCTCACTACGTAGTAGCCCTGTGGAAACACTGCATTTGTTATGGTGTTCGTTAGCTTTGTTTCTGTGAGCGCTATTATGTCTGGGTTTTCTTCTAGTGCCCATTCTCCGAGTTCACTTGTTTTATTTGTAATCCCATCTATGTTAGTGTACATTGCCTTGAAGCTCACTTTCTTCTGTTCATTTTCTGGTCCCCTTCTTGGCGAGCATTCTGCTGGTGTGGGAAGCTGTTCCATGGGTGAGAAGATCTGTGAGGTGGTTTGCAGGGTCTCAGAGGATTTTGGGGTGGGGGGTGGGGGTTTATGGGAAGGGGGGACAGGTAGGGTGTGGGTTAAGGAGATAGGGGGGACATGGAGGATACGGGGTGAGGGGGGAGAAGGGATAGGCAGGGTATGGGATGAAGGGGTAGAGGGGACAGGGGGGAAAGGCAGGAGGGGGGACATGATGGGAATGGGGAAGGGGTGACAGGTCAGAATGGGGTGGGGGAGGAGGGAGGGTTGGGTGGGGGCAGGTAGGGTGAGGGCAAGGGAGGGTTTCTATGCAGTGGGGAGTGGTGGTGTTGCCCTCCCCTCTGGTGTTGCTGGGATGCTGGTTTTGGGTTCCCCTCTTGTCTCTGGGACTGTTGTGTTGGGGGCTGCGAATTCCTGGTTTACTCCTTTCTCCCTGCACTTCGTCCTTGCCTCTGCTGCCCTGGCTCTCTCCTCCCTTCGTCCTGTCCCTCTGCACGAACACTTTTTTGTATTCCTCCACATACTGCAGACGACTCTTCCTTCGAGAATATCCTCCTTCACGGTTTCGTTTGTAAACACCACCTTTACAAGTCGGTTCCTGTCCTTGTTGTACCAGCCCAACCTGAAAACCTTCTCAATGTTTTGTTCATCCCCTTCCATCTGTAACCCCTTCAGTCGCCCATGTACTGCCTCTCTATCCTTGCTATTCCATTCTTACCTGTGGTACTATCAGATTGCAGCGTGGTGAGCCTAAAACCCTTCAGATCCAAGCAAAGGGTAAAATGCCAGCAGATACAATTGCGAAC